>CM074720.1:105044095-105292236 GCA_037306005.1 Rhinophrynus dorsalis
TCACCACAACCTTTTCCAGTCTTTTTTGGACTTTGCCCTCAGTAAGCCATGTACATGATGGATGAAATTATATGATTCTTTTTCATTGATACGCTTGTAGAATTGTTTAGTATTTTTCTTTTTTCTCATTTTTGCAATACTTTTCTTAATTTCAGCTTTTAGCTAGCCTAACTGCTTGTTTTCAGATTCTATTAAATTCTTTATATTTTTAAATGATGCATATTACACTTCTAATTCAAACTGTTAAAAGCCTGCTTCTTATTCCTCAATAGGGATGGACAAAAAGTGGGAACAATTTCTCGTATAACTTTTTTGTGAAAACCGGCAGATTTTTCTCTTTTTTCACAAAAGTTTTCTCCTTTTCACCAATGCAAAATTTTCCTCTTTTTCGCCTACATTATCATACCGCTCAAGTGTCCCTCTTTAGGAGGGACAGTCTCTCTTTGAGACCCAAATACCCCTGTCTCTCTTTTCTACCCTGGTGTACCTCTTTTTAGGACATCAGAGTGAGTGTTGTGTATATTAATCTATCACATTGCTCCAAAACAATGAAATTCACATAAATGTTTAGTTAATCTTCAGTATATGTGTTTGTAAATGAATCTATGTAAATAAAATACTTTGGTCTTGCCCTAAATCCTTTATTCAGTTACACAAAGAGGTGTCAATAGGTCACAAAGTAACATAAAAATCCCTGCCCACTAGCAACGCCCCCAGAAAAACCACCTAAAACACAAGTGTCCCTCTTTGGCCATTTGAAATGTTGGGAGGTATGCAATAGTAGTTCATCTGAGGGTTGTAGTTTAGAAATAAGTGGCTGAAAGTCAAAGTTGTGAGTTCTGCTGGAACATATGCCTTGAAAATGTGTTAGAATGCATAGTGAATTTGTGCTTTGCCCACAACACTAACTTCCTGCTTAAGGGACTAGGGACATGATGATGTCAAGTAATAACACAAATAAAGTACAACCTACAATGCGACAGATGTGTATTGTAGTGGTGGTGGTGGTGGTGGACTGGCTGGTATGGTGTGATTTATGTATGTATATAGTTTTTATCATTGTCATGTTTGTGTCAAATTGCTATCCTCCTCAGATTATTGACACACATTACTTTTTGGTCATAGCACTGGTCCCAAGTGGGGTAGATGGTGGCATCCCTTCTTCACATCCCTCCTCCTCCTCCTCATCTATGCTGCTCTTAATATATTTGTCCTAGCTTTCTCTGTCATGTGTGGTTTCTGCTACCTGATACTCAGATGATATGAGTGTCACCGTTTGTGTCCGCTTCCTCCCCGCTGGCCGCTTGCTTCCCCGTTCGTGGCTGGGTATTGTCTTCCGGGTTGTGGTGTTGGCAAAACCGCGCATGCGCAGGACGCCGCGTTCCTCCTCCTGGCGTCTGTGCATGCGCCCGGCGCCCGTGCTCATTTGTCCAGCCTCGCCTATTGCATAGGGTCCCTTGGCGAGCCGCTCTCCTCTCCCTTCCCTATTGGCTGCCTTTAGTATTTGAACGGGCAACCCCAGACGTAGAGTGCCCGTTCCACAAGCTCTGCTTGCCATTAAAGTTGTTCTTCATTTCTGTCTCCTGGTATTTGACTCGGCTTACTCCTGACTCTCCAACATTCTCCAGCCCCTAGTATCTGACTCGGCTTACTCCTGACACTCCAGCATTCTCCAGCCCTGGTATCTGACTCGGC
The DNA here is from genome assembly GCA_037306005.1 of Rhinophrynus dorsalis. Taxonomy (NCBI): domain Eukaryota; kingdom Metazoa; phylum Chordata; class Amphibia; order Anura; family Rhinophrynidae; genus Rhinophrynus; species Rhinophrynus dorsalis. Next base: position 105,045,791 of record CM074720.1, read on the forward strand.
TTGCTCCTGACCCTCCAGTATTCTCCAGCCCCTGGTATTTGACTTGGCTTACTCCTGACTCTCCAGCATTCTCCAGCCCCTGGTATCTGACTCGGCTTACTCCTGACACTCCAGCATTCTCCAGCCCTGGTATCTGACTCGGCTTGCTCCTGACCCTCCAGTATTCTCCAGCCCCTGGTATTTGACTCGGCTTGTTCCTGACTCTCCAGTATTCTCCAGCCCCTGGTATTTGACTTGGCTTACTCCTGACTCTCCAGCATTCTCCAGCTCCTGGTATCTGACTCGGCTTACTCCTGACACTCCAGCATTCTCCAGCCCTGGTATCTGACTCGGCTTGCTCCTGACCCTCCAGTATTCTCCAGCCCCTGGTATTTGACTTGGCTTACTCCTGACTCTCCAGCATTCTCCAGCCCCTGGTATCTGACTCGGCTAACTCCTGACGCTCCAGCATTTTCCAGCCCTGGTATCTGACTCGGCTTGCTCCTGACCCTCCAGTATTCTCCAGCCCCTGGTATTTGACTCGGCTTGTTGCTGACTCTCCAGTATTCTCCAGCCCCTGGTATTTGACTTGGCTTACTCCTGACTCTCCAGCATTCTCCAGCCCCTGGTATTTGACTCGGCTCGCTCCTGACTCTTCAGAATTCTCCAGCTCCTAGTTCCAAGGAACCACCTGCCTGATTCCCTCCTGACCTGCTGACCTGGTTCTTAACGGTAGCCAGTGTACTCCTATCCTGGTTGCACCCCGGCTCAACTGGGGTGGAACAATCTGGTTTCGCGACCAGCACCTTTACCCAGCCTTGGCTGCAGCACAGGGGTACCTGGCACGCCGTCACCGAACTACAGCCTCGCTCTCTAGCCTCGCACCCTAGCTTCTGTACCAGTGTCGGCATCACTCGGGTTATTACCCACTGGGTGGTGACAATGAGATGTTGGTTCATTTTTAAGAATGTTAGTCTCCCAACATTACTGCTTTATAAACACATCCTGTGGTCACTGACAATGTAACTAGCCGCACTGAAAACCCTCTCATACGCAACGCTTCCTGGAGGACAAGTAAGGGTTTCCACTACAGTACGTATCAATGCTGGTCACACACACTGCATTATTTGCCAGTAGTCCATGGGGTCATTGTTTCTGCTTAGAACATAGCTATCCTGCAACTATCCAGAAACCATCTCACATGCAGTGGGACCACTTTTAGGAGGTACACAGTGTTCTGTGTGTCAATTACCAAGCCATACTCACCACCAATACCAATGCTGGGTTTTTGCCCCCATTGCTGAGACCCATTAATTGCCCTGTGTTCATAATGGGAAATTGTGCTTGATGATGTAGCTGCTTCTGCTAGCTGAAATGCTTTGCTCCCTTCCTTTTCACCATACTGTATAGAAGTATTTTTTGTGCCCTCACTTTCTCCCTCTCATCTCCCACAATGCAACCTTCCACTCGATCAGTAAGCATATCTTGCTATTCCTTGACAGAATCTGATTTATCAGAGAGTTGCTACTGAATGTCATGACTTCTTGCTGTGGCAAACTGCTGAGGGCCCTTTGGCAGAAATTTTACGATTTTGTGTTTGAAGCGGGGGTGCAGCAAAGTGGCAAGAATGTATTCCTCATTGCGGGTTAATAGACACTATGCAAGGAACTTGTTCAAAGCACACTAACATGTCATTTACCAGCTGGTGCATGTCTGTGTTGTCATTATGGTAAGAATCCTCAGCGATGCTCCTCATTTTTTTCTGCAATAAAAATATCATTGGTAGAATTTCACTAATTCCTGCCCCACTGCAACTCACCAGAATGGTTGCCTTGCCACCTCAACAGTTTTCAGCAGCTCACATACATTGCACATTAGTTGTCATTGGCCAGGTGACAAAGAGGCTCCCTCTAAAGCCTTCCAGTTTTGCATGGTGTGCTCGCTGATGGCCTTATTTTGCTTGTACAAATGCTGTAGCACGTACATCACGGAATTCCACCTAGTAGGGACCTCCATTTTCAGCTGGTGATGGGCAGGTTGTTACAATCTTGTTTGGAATATAGAACATTGCATGGCACAGATTTTGCGGGCAATAGTAATCATCACACTGAGGGTTATCTACCCTGTCTTATCCCAGTTAGTAAAAAAAATAATTATAACTGAAAAACAAGGACCGGTGATGGTCCTGGCGCGTCACACACTTTTTACTTACAGTTCTCCTGCGGGAACACTATAAATAAAAACGGGGTCTGAAACTGACTGCTCCAAGACCCCCGTTCAGCGCTCTGGTAATGAGTCACGTGTTGCCGGCACTCTGTCAACTATCAATTTGGTGCTTAAGAGAAAGTAACTTCCCTGGACTGCTGGTTATTAAAGGATTAACAGACACTTTATTTTTTATATATCATTCAATTAAGCATTTCATTATAACTTGATCACAATAATACAATAAAAAAAGAATGAAAGAATTACCAAGAGTGAACGCTACTGATAATCAGGAAGATATTTTAAATCTCCCGTATCATGAAGACACCAAAATTAATTTAGTTACTTATAGCTCACTTTGCTTGTCTTGAAAAATAACTTAGAAATCTTTATCTTTGTAAATGCATCCAGCCTGCTCCTCCAAAGGAAGGTCATTTATATGACGTATATTGAATTGTAATGGAAGTGTACCTACATCTTGCTTGAAAATCTATAAAATGTGATCAGAGACTCATAGAAGTATATTTCCTCAATACAATATAAACTCTAAGAATGTGTCAATAAAGCAAAAATGATCAATTACTGAACACATACCATTCCTTTCCCTACAGGAGTGATAACATTTTGACTGTTTATAATTTGTCCACACAGTCGGAGAATAGAAATAGTCTTAGAACGTTGTGAGAAATAATCTTATAACTAAAATGGAATCAGATATGGTAATATCAAAAACAATAAAGAAACAGTTATTAATCTCTAAAAGATTCCTAGCATCATCAATAGAAGCAAGGCTGGCTTGATCTTTAATAGCTATTAGAAAGAACTAAAACATAAGTAATTTTACATCCTTTCCTAACCATTTTTTTCTTCCATAAAGCAAACTCAAACTCTGTTAGCAAACTATGTTTTACTCCTAGAATAGTTATTCCACCTTATAACTCATGGGGCGGATTGTCCCTTCAGGGACTGGGCATGAGGTTTTCAATGGGTTAATCACAACAACACATTGCTGTACACTTCACTGGCATACAAGGGTTAATACAGTGGGTTCCAGGGTTAGTAGATGACCATTTATGCCTCTCTAGCAATGCATACATTGGGTTAATAAGAGTGTACAATACAGTAAAGTTAATGCATGTTTCATAACTTCCAAGTGTTCCTCTTTAGGAGATCCTAAATCCCTCTGTCCCTCATTCCCACCCTGTTGTCCCTCTTTGCAGGAGATCAGATTGTGTGTTGTGTTATAAGTGTATCACATTGCCTCACATCATTAAAACTCATTATTGTTTTTCTAAACTTCAGTATATGTGTTTATAAATTAGTATGTGTAAATAAAATACTTTAATCTTGTTCTAAATAATTTATTCACTTACACAAAGAGGTGTCATTCGGTCATGAAATAACCTAAAAGTTCTTGTTACTGTCCAGCCTAGCAACCACAACTCCAGCAACACCCCTAATACAAAAATGTCCCTCTTTGTCCATCTGAAATGTTGGAAGGTATGAATTTAAATTATTATTTGGGACCCATTTAGGAACCAGAAGCTTTGACTTCTCATGCACTGCCAAGTGGTCTGTAGGTAGAAAAAGAAATGGGGTAATAGGTTGGGGGCAGGGGGACAGAGTGGGGAAAAGAGTTGGGAGTGTTAGATTACTGCATGTTTTGATCGGTGCCTCCCTAATTTAGTGGCAGCAGCAGTAAAAATAGTCAATGAAGGATGGCAAGATCCTCTTATTTTATACATAAATTGGAAATAAAAGGCTATGGCTATTTTTACCATATCTGTGTCTCAGTTGTTTATGTAAATTAATTAAACAAGGGGATTTTGCTAGGTGGAATGTCCATCAGATGGAGTGACAACTGAGGATTCTGAAAATCATGGTCATATATTTTTCCCAGTCAACTTCTCACTTGTAAACATACGTATTATGCCTTATTTGTCCCTGTGAATGTTCACCCCCGTGCCACTGACTGCATAAGTCTTCATTCAAACTACCATTGTTTACTTGTTCAATGACAAATGAACCTAAACATTACTCTTGGGAGCAGGGGTGGGTATATGTTTTTGGGGGCCCTAAGTGAAAAATTCATGTCCACCCCACTCAGTACCGCCACATCTCTAATACAGTCTAGAAATGTTTTAAACTACTGAAACAAATGCAACAAACCAATGTGTTTCTTATTTAAATTATTATATAACAGGGTAAAGTGCAACATTTTAATATTTAAACTGATTTTATTATTTTTATTGTAAAATTGTTTTCAGATTCAAAATATTAATACATTTTGATTCTAGGAAGGACTGGCCTATAAACATATCACAAAGGAGTGACACAAAAAAGTCATAGATAGTCATGAATGTACTTTGATCTGCGGAAGGACTGAACCATTAACATGTCACTGTCATTAGTACACTTTGGTCCATGTAGTCTGAACCAAAAACATAGCACGTTTATTAAGTCACTGGGATTGACCCATGAACATGTAAGTTCCTATTAATACACTTTGATTCTGGGAAGCACTGGCCCTTAACCATATCAATGCCATTAATACACTTTGATCCTAGGAAGGACTGATCCAAAACATGTCACAGTCTTTAATGCACTGTGGTCGTGGGAAGGGTGGAACCAAAACATATCACAAGGATTAAAGTCTTCTAATGGAAAAGGAAGCTGAGCAGGGGGCCTGTGCTAAAGATGCACTGCAGCTTAGAGGTTTAGCCCAGATACATGCATTCAAACATTTAATGTACTCTCCATCATAACATGCTTTGGGGCTGTTGTATGGGTGCCCCTCTTGCCCAGGACAGGAATACCTTTTTCTTCTTGTCCTCCCTTGAAGGTGACCCACAGCAGAACTGCAGTATAAGTACAGTGGAGCCAGCTGAACAAGTTAGGGCTCTAAGCAGGTGTCTAGTCTGCTTATATAGTAGCACTATAACTGCATGGGACTCCTAATTGATTGGGTTGCACCAGCTCATACTTTACAAGAGCTAATGCAGTGGTTCCCAATGATATCCACATGGGCACCAAATAGGCCATGTCTAGGATTTCCCTGCTTGAGTACAGTATGTTAATCCATGGCTCAACCATATAATTAACACATTTGTTCACAAGCAGGGAAATCCTAAAGACTTGGCCTGTTTGGTATCCCTGAGGATAGGGTTGGGAACCACTACGCTAGTGGGAAAATCAGAGGGGATGAAGAAGAGCTGAAGCATTTCAAGGGCAAACCAATTGTACCATGTTTCTATAAATTCTATAAACTTATCACAAAGTCTTCTGCTCTTTTTGTGTGTTTTTCAGCATTTTGAGCATCGAGCCTATGAACCAACTCGCTGGGTTAGGACAGCTGTAGACCTGACAAGGAATAGTAGTGGAATACGTGACAGCATCTTGCACCTGTTAGAGTATATAAATGGCAAGAACTCAGAAGGTGAGACATCACATAGATCATGAGTGATGAAGGATTGGGACCACAACTAATATTTCCATTGCACTAGAAAATAGACTATGGACCACATAAAGGCTTGTCAGGACTGCATGTGGCCCCTGGCCTTTCTGTTGCCTACCACTAATAAAATACTAAAAAGTGTCCTTTTGAAGACTTTGTAGTCAAGACAATAAGTACATGTTATACACACACTTACTATACTGGCTCTATAGAAGAGTAGTATGTTTACGAATAGTATAGAATGATACATAACTATTCAATAGCGCTATAATATTAAGGTTATACATGTGATGTGCCATATTTAGTACAGGATACATCTTTCAAGCTGGGTGTAATTATGTAATTATTTGTTCATGCATTAGGTTGGTATTCTCACTGGTGTACTATCTTCAAACAATGGAATAACTGATCTATCTGCAACAGATTTATCAAACTAAATAAGGAAAACAGCAGATGAAGTACCCACAATAAACTCCTTCTACATATACTCCTTCTTTATATATTAGAAAGTAAACAAAAACAAAATAGGCCAAATGAACTGATGAGCAATGATACTGAAACATAAACACTCACATGAATTAACATGAAACAAACAAATTATCTAATGAAGCTCAACTAAATCCAATCCACCAACAATCTTTCCAGGGACTACATTTAGGAATAAAATCATTATCTATTTGTACTGAAGCGTTAAAAACACATGTAACCAGACACATAAATAAAAACCCGATGTGAATTGGGGTACTCCAAATAAATTATATAACAATGTGTATGTAAATTACATTGCTTTTCTGGAGTGCTTTAAAAGGGATCCTAATAATTAGAATGTAAAAAAATATATATTGTAGGGTTTATCCAGCAGAGTAAAACAAAGGTATTCCCACTGCTGAAAGGTGTTTTATTCACAAGTTATTGCAGCTCACACTTGTATTTTGTAGGTGCAGTAGCACAGTGGCCTGAAATTTACAGTGGCGCTGTTGCTACACCATCCTATGGACAGCCCTGTCAGTTGACCATAAACCTCCATAGGATGGTGTAGCAACAGTGCCACTGTACAATATCAGCTCACCATGATAGTGCACCTAAACAATTCAAATTTGAGGTGTAATAACTTTTTAATAAAACACCTTTCATCAGTGGGAGTACTCTTGGTTTACTCAAGGGGATAAACACTACAATATATATTTTTTTTACATATTTAGTACTATCCATTTAAAGTGATACAACTGAGGTGAAATATAAACTGAATAAATAGAGGCAGATTATCACGGTGCCCGTGCTCCTGGTTGCGGGTGGCGACATTCTCACTTCCTTGTTTTGACTGCTGCATTCTTATTGGTCCATGTACTTGACTCCACCCAGGGCCAACCCTTTTTATACCCTGTCATGTCAGTAGACAGGTTCCCTTTCGTGGTGTACCCATACCTAGCACTAGTTCCTGCTGCTGCTCTGTTCGTGTACGACCTGGCCTGCCTGATGACGTTCCTGCATATCCTGATCTATTCCGATTCCGTTGCTGACTGACTGGCTGAGAACCCTCTACGTTACAGACTAGACTGGCTGAGAACCCGTTACGTTGCTGACTGATCTGGCTGAGAACCCGTTACGTTGCTGACTGATCTGGCTGAGAACCCGATACGTTGCCGACTGTTTGTTTGTAGTCTCCTTATGTTTATACTAACTTTGTCTGTGCGGTTAGTAAAACAATGATTGTTATAATGATTGGCTTGTTGATTTTTCAGTGCTTAGCCCTTTCAGCTCCAAAAAGGTGGTGTATAGCATCTTGTGTACTGCTTATAGCATATGGTGCATACATTTGGTGTATTGTGTTTGGCATATTGCATTTGGTATATTGCTCTTAGCATATTGCATATAGTTTTTAGAGTATAACGTTAGGCGTATTGTGTTTGGTGTATAGCGTTTGCTTTTGCAGTACAGAGTTTGATGTGTAGCGTATTGCATTTAGCATTTGGTGTATGTAGTATAGCATGTCACATATAGCGTATTGTGTTTTGAATATAGGTTTTTGAGTGTAGTGTTTGGTGTATTACGTTTGATGTATGGCATTTGGCTATAGTGTATAGCTGTTGGCATATAGCATTTTGTGTAAAAGTTATAGCATTGGTTGTGCGTTTTGTGTATATCTTTTGGACAATGGCATATAGTTTTTGGAGTATAGCGTTTGGCGCATAGTATTTTGCATATAACATGCAAAGTTTTGTATAGGGTTGGGTGAAAATTTTAGCCTCAAACTGAAATCAGTGAATAATGGCACTTTCCGCTTTGTGAATAATTTTATCCGAAAAGTGCAGATTTTCTGCTTTTTTCACCTAGCACATTCCATTGAAATCAACGGGAACATTGAATTTACACACAACACATAACAAATATTATTTTATTTCACAAAGGCATAGTATAAAGGGGGTATGAGGGTGCCTGTGTTGGTGGGGAGTGGAGAAAGAATCAGTTGAACAGGGAATGTTTTTTGGGGGGGTTTGTTTACTGGGATTAGGGGGCAGTTAATAAAAAATAAATCCTAAATACAAATCAAAACCCCCCATAAGACATGGTATAGAAGGAGTCTGAGGAGGTGCCTGTGTTGGTGGGTGGAGTCTAGGGAATGAATCAGTTGAACAGGGAATTTGTTTTGAGGGGGTTCTTGACTGGGGGACAGTTAATAAACAAATAAATCAATAAAATAAAATAAGAAATGTGTATGTAAGGTGATAAAGACAGGAACCTCCTGACATAAGCTGCCACTGAGGTGGACTGATGCTTGACTTGATAGAGTATTTTGTAGAGGATGATTTGTTAAATGTGTCCTGAAGAAACATTGATTTGTAGAACTTAAGCTTGTTTGGCACAAGCCCTAAGGAAGCACTGATTTGTAGGACTTAGGCTTGCTAGAAACAGACCCCCAAAATGTTTTGGTTTTTTTTATAGGACAATGTTGTTGTTTTATTTTCTTTAAATCACAAGCCCTGATGGCCAGTGGCCACTGATCATTGTCAAATGACTACTGTTCTTGCTGCTTCTGCTGAGTTGTTTAAGCAGCAGGATGATTAGGCAGCTCAAAAGGAATGGGATCAGCAAAAGCAGTAACATGGATGATGGACGATAAAAGTTCCACTTGCCACGACTAGCTCCAGTGATGCGTATGAGGAAGTAGCAGCACAATAAGTAGCCCCCGGTATATGTGCAGAAGAGAAGAAGTTGGCCAATAATTCTTCTCCACCTGCCCCTCTTTCAAAATCATGGGTGTGTTGTTATTAGTAGTGTTGAGCGAGCATGCTCGGCCGATGCTCGGATCGGCTCGAGCATCGCTCTGCTCGGCACATGGCGGTACTCGTACGAGTACCGCATGTGCTCGCCCGCCATGTTCGGGTCTCCTCCCCGCACGTTTTGCGGCTGCTGCGCAGCCAATAAACGTGCAGAGAGGCTCTGACATCGGTGTAATGCCAGCAGCCATGTTGGCTGCTGGCATTACACTGATTGGCTGGCCAGAACCCGTGGTCGGGTGCTGTATAGCACCTGACCATCGAGTTCGGCTCAGTCTGAGCCAGGGAGAGCTGAGGATAGGAAGGGAAAGGCAGTGTAGGGAGGAAAAAAAAAATTGTGAAAAAAAAGAACCAAAAGTCCTTTTTAGGACTACTGTGTGTGGGGGCAGCAGGTTATTTTGTGTGGGGGGAAAAAAACAAAAAAAAAAAAAAAAAAAAATATTCTGTTTAGTGTGAAAAGTTGCAGATTAGAGCACATTCTGTTTAGTGTGCACAGTTGCAGATTAGAGCACATTCTGTTTAGTGTGCAAAGTTGCAGATTAGAGCACATTCTGTTTAGTGTGCAAAGTTGCAGATTAGAGCACATTCTGTTTAGTGTGCAAAGTTGCAGATTAGAGCACATTCTGTTAAGTCTTCAAACTAAAATATCAAAGTCACATATTCCATTCAGTGTGCGTCGCCGCAGTTTAGCAGCACATTCTGTGTACTGTGCAGAGTTGCAGAATAGGAAGAAATACTGTTAAGTCTTCAAACTAAAATATCAAAGTCACATATTCCATTCAGTGTGCTTCGCAGCAGTTTAGCAGCACATTCTGTGTACTGTGCAGAGTTGCAGAATAGGAAGAAATACTGTTAAGTTTTCAAACTCAAATATTAAAGTCACATATTCCATTCAGTGTGCTTCGCCGCAGTTTAGCAGCACATTCTGTGTACTGTGCAGAGTTGCAGAATAGGAAGAAATACTGTTAAGTTTTCAAACTCAAATATTAAAGTCACATATTCCATTCAGTGTGCTTCGCCGCAGTTTAGCAGCACATTCTGTGTACTCTGCAGAGTTGCAGAATAGTAAGAAATACTGTTAAGTTTTCAAACTCAAATATCAAAGTCACATATTCCATTCAGTGTGTATCACCGCCGTTTAGCAGCCTATTCTGTGTACTCTGCACAGTTGCAGAATAGTAAGAAATACTGTTAAGTTTTCAAACTCAAATATCAAAGTCACATATTCCATTCAGTGTGTATCACCGCCGTTTAGCAGCCTATTCTGTGTACTCTGAACAGTTGCAGAATAGTAAGAAATACTGTTAAGTTTTCAAACTCAAATATTAAAGTCACATATTCCATTCAGTGTGTTTCACCGCCGTTTAGCAGCCTATTCTGTGTACTCTGAACAGTTGCAGAATAGTAAGAAATACTGTTAAGTTTTCAAACTCAAATATTAAAGTCACATATTCCATTCAGTGTGTATCACCGCCGTTTAGCAGCCTATTCTGTGTACTCTGCAGAGTTGCAGAATAGTAAGAAATACTGTTAAGTTTTCAAACTCAAATATCAAAGTCACATATTCCATTCAGTGTGTATCACCGCCGTTTAGCAGCCTATTCTGTGTACTCTGAACAGTTGCAGAATAGTAAGAAATACTGTTAAGTTTTCAAACTCAAATATTAAAGTCACATATTCCATTCAGTGTGTATCACCGCCGTTTAGCAGCCTATTCTGTGTACTCTGCAGAGTTGCAGAATAGTAAGAAATACTGTTAAGTTTTCAAACTCAAATATCAAAGTCACATATTCCATTCAGTGTGTATCACCGCCGTTTAGCAGCCTATTCTGTGTACTCTGAACAGTTGCAGAATAGTAAGAAATACTGTTAAGTTTTCAAACTCAAATATCAAAGTCACATATTCCATTCAGTGTGTATCACCGCCGTTTAGCAGCCTATTCTGTGTACTCTGAACAGTTGCAGAATAGTAAGAAATACTGTTAAGTTTTCAAACTCAAATATCAAAGTCACATATTCCATTCAGTGTGTATCACCGCCGTTTAGCAGCCTATTCTGTGTACTCTGAACAGTTGCAGAATAGTAAGAAATACTGTTAAGTTTTCAAACTCAAATATTAAAGTCACATATTCCATTCAGTGTGTATCACCGCCGTTTAGCAGCCTATTCTGTGTACTCTGAACAGTTGCAGAATAGTAAGAAATACTGTTAAGTTTTCAAACTCAAATATTAAAGTCACATATTCCATTCAGTGTGTTTCACCGCCGTTTAGCAGCCTATTCTGTGTACTCTGCACAGTTGCAGAATAGTAAGAAATACTGTTAAGTTTTCAAACTCAAATATTAAAGTCACATATTCCATTCAGTGTGTTTCACCGCCGTTTAGCAGCCTATTCTGTGTACTCTGTACAGTTGCAGAATAATAAGAAATACTGTTAAGTTTTCAAACTCAAATATTAAAGTCACATATTCCATTCAGTGTGTATCACCGCCGTTTAGCAGCCTATTCTGTGTACTCTGCAGAGTTGCAGAATAGTAAGAAATACTGTTAAGTTTTCAAACTCAAATATCAAAGTCACATATTCCATTCAGTGTGTATCACCGCCGTTTAGCAGCCTATTCTGTGTACTCTGAACAGTTGCAGAATAGTAAGAAATACTGTTAAGTTTTCAAACTCAAATATTAAAGTCACATATTCCATTCAGTGTGTATCACCGCCGTTTAGCAGCCTATTCTGTGTACTCTGAACAGTTGCAGAATAGTAAGAAATACTGTTAAGTTTTCAAACTCAAATATTAAAGTCACATATTCCATTCAGTGTGTTTCACCGCCGTTTAGCAGCCTATTCTGTGTACTCTGCACAGTTGCAGAATAGTAAGAAATACTGTTAAGTTTTCAAACTCAAATATTAAAGTCACATATTCCATTCAGTGTGTTTCACCGCCGTTTAGCAGCCTATTCTGTGTACTCTGTACAGTTGCAGAATAATAAGAAATACTGTTAAGTTTTCAAACTCAAATATTAAAGTCACATATTCCATTCAGTGTGTATCACCGCCGTTTAGCAGCCTATTCTGTGTACTCTGCAGAGTTGCAGAATAGTAAGAAATACTGTTAAGTTTTCAAACTCAAATATCAAAGTCACATATTCCATTCAGTGTGTATCACCGCCGTTTAGCAGCCTATTCTGTGTACTCTGAACAGTTACAGAATAGTAAGAAATACTGTTAAGTTTTCAAACTCAAATATTAAAGTCACATATTCCATTCAGTGTGTATCACCGCCGTTTAGCAGCCTATTCTGTGTACTCTGCAGAGTTGCAGAATAGTAAGAAATACTGTTAAGTTTTCAAACTCAAATATCAGTCACATATTCCATTCAGTGTGTATCACCGCCGTTTAGCAGCCTATTCTGTGTACTCTGAACAGTTGCAGAATAGTAAGAAATACTGTTAAGTTTTCAAACTCAAATATTAAAGTCACATATTCCATTCAGTGTGTTTCACCGCCGTTTAGCAGCCTATTCTGTGTACTCTGCAGAGTTGCAGAATAGTAAGAAATACTGTTAAGTTTTCAAACTCAAATATTAAAGTCACATATTCTGTGTAAGATGAAGAAGGCGGGTAAAAAGGGACGGGGAAGTGGACGTGATCCTGAAAGTTCAGGGCGCGGGTCAGGACGCGGAGAAACTGTGCCTGGTGCCAGAGCACAAGAAAGAAAGACATCCACCATACCTAGCTTCATGTGTAATTTTACAGGGCGTCGCAGGACATCACTCTCGAGGTCCGACCACTGCGAACAGGTGGTCGGTTGGATGACAGCTGATACTGCTTCCAGTCGGTTAAGCACCACCCTGTCTTCCACCAAGTCCACTCTCAGTAGCCAAGAGTCTGGTCAAAATAATCCTCACTCTGATCATCCTTCCTCCCACCATACACGGTCTGGTCAAAGAAGTGATCCCACACTGGGATATAGTGAGGAGCTCGTCTCATCACCAATCCTTCATTTGACCCTCTCTCCAAGAACGCTTGCAGAGGAACATGACATCTTGTGCCCTGATTCACAACCTCTAGAGGCTACCCAATCACAAGAAGATGACAGATGTGAACGGCATTTAAGGTCAAAGGAAGTAGTGGATGATGATGATGATGATGAGACACAGTTGCCATTAAATCAACCACTATTTCCGTCTCAAGACCTTGTTGAGGAGAATGTTATACAGTTGTCAATGACTGAGTATGTGGTGGGATCAAGACATGAGGAGGATGATCAGAGTGAGGAAGTGGAGGAGGACTTGGTGGACGATGAGGTGACTGACCCCACCTGGGAAGGTGTAGAGCCGAGCGATGTCAGCAGTCCTGAGGGTGAGCCATCTGCAGCACCGCAACAGGCTGGAAGAGGCAGTGGTGTGGCTACAGAAAGAAGGCGGACCGCACCAAACCGGCCCGCAAATGTTCCACGGAGCACCCCCTTGCGTAAATCTACCTTGCCAAGGGGTAGGTGTTCCGCGGTATGGCGTTTTTTTAAGGAAAGTGCGGACGACAAAAGAATTGTAGTTTGCAACCTGTGCCACACCAGAATGAGCCGAGGCATGAACACTAGAAACCTCACCACCACCAGCATGATCCGACACATGGCATCCAAGCACCGTAGTAAGTGGGAGGAACGCCTGGATCGCCCATCTGTGTCTGCAGGCCACACCACTGCCTCCTCTTCCCCTGTTTTCGGTGCCGGCCAATCGCCTGTCGAAGGCGCAGGCCCGCATACCTCCCGCCCTGCACCTGTACCATCTGAAGCACCATCAGCGACCACATCCACTTCCCTGTCCCAGCACAGCGTCCAAATGTCGTTACCCCAGGCATTTGAGCGCAAGAGAAAGTACCCAGCCACCCACCCACAGGCCATAGCACTAACCTCACACCTTTCAAAATTACTGGCCATCGAAATGCTGCCATTTAGGCTTGTGGACACTGAGTCCTTCCGCAGCCTGATGGCAGCAGCTGTCCCTCGGTACGCGGTCCCCAGCCGCCACTACTTTTCCCGGTGTGCCATCCCCGCATTACACCACCATGTGTCCCGTAACATCACCCGTGCCCTGACCAACGCAGTTACTGGGAAGGTCCACTTAACGACTGACACATGGACAAGTGCTTGTGGCCAGGGACGCTACATTTCCCTGACGGCACACTGGGTGAATGTCGTGGAGGCTGGGAGCGACTCGGACCCTGGGATGGCACGGGTGCTACCCACGCCGAGGATTGCGGGCCCTACCTCCATCAGGGTTTCCACCAGCACCTACGTTATTGGCTCCTCCTCCTCCGTTTCCACCTCCGAATTCTCTACACACAGCGCCACTCCCCCATCAGCCAGTAGCTGGAAGCAGTGTAGCACTGCAGTGGGGAAGCGTCAACAGGCCGTGCTGAAGCTGATCTGCCTTGGGGACAAACAGCACACGGCCTCAGAGCTGTTGCAGGGGATTAGTCACCAGACCGAGCAGTGGCTCTCCCCACTCAACCTGCAACCAGGCATGGTTGTGTGTGATAATGGGCGTAACTTGGTGGCGGCTTTGGAGCTCGGCAAGCTCACACACGTACCATGCCTAGCGCATGTATTTCATTTAGTGGTTCAGCGATTTCTAAAAACCTACCCCAATTTGCATGATCTCTTGACCAAGGTGCGCCGCGTGTGTGCACATTTCCGTAAGTCATCAACAGCTTCAGCCGGCCTGTTGAAGCTGCAGCAGCGCTTACAATTGCCAGCTCACCGGCTGCTGTGTGACGTGAGCACGCGCTGGAACTCCACCTTCCACATGTTGTCCCGGCTTTGTGAGCAGCAGAGGGCAGTAGTGGAGTACCAGCTGTTACACGGTCGTCGCCTCTCCGTTCAACTTCCTGTAATCAGAAGTGAGGAGTGGGAATGGATGTCAGACCTCTGCGAGGTTTTACGCAATTTTGAGGAATCGACACAGATGGTGAGCGGCGATAACGCTATTATCAGTGTAACCATCCCACTTCTGTGTCTACTGAAACGCTCGCTGCTCACAATTAAAACCGACGCTTTGCATGTGGAAGAGGTGGAAATGGGGGAGGAAGAGCTTACACAAGGTGATAGCCAGAGCACCCTCACTTCGTCTTCTCAGCGACAATTGGAGGAGGCGGAGGAGGAGGAGGAGGAGGAGGAGGAGGAGGAAGACACGGTTGCCTCCGCTACAGAGGGTAGCCATGGAACTTTAGTTCCATCTCTTCAGCGTGGGTGGGCAGAAGAGGAGGAAGAGGATGAGGAGATTGAGAGTCATCCTCCTGGTGAGGACAGCGAAATCTTGACTGTTGGTACTCTGGCACACATGGCTGACTTTATGTTAGGCTGCCTTTCCCGTGACCCACGCGTTATACGCATTTTAAACAACACGGATTACTGGGTGTTCACCCTTCTGGACCCCCGCTACAAAGAGAATTTCTCATCTCTCATTCCTCCGGTGGAGAGGACAAGCAAAATGGTGCAATACCAGAAGGTTCTTGTCGAAAAATTGCTCCAAAATTTTCCATCTGACAACGCTGGCGGCAGAGTACGTGCTACCTTGGCCAACCGAGAAGGGGAGAAAAGGGGAGCACACAGCAGTTCCGAGAAAGGCAGGGCAACACTCTCCAAGGCGTGGGACACCTTCATGACACCCCGCCAGCACCCTCACCCTGATGCGCAGCCTAGTGTCACAAGGAGGGAAAAGTTTTGGAAGATGGTGAAGGAGTACGTAGCAGACCGTGTCAGCGTCCTCAATGATCCCTCTGTGCCTTACAACTACTGGGTGTCCAAGCTGGACACGTGGTATGAACTGGCACTCTACGCCTTGGAGGTGCTGGCCTGCCCTGCCGCCAGCGTTCTGTCTGAGCGGGTATTTAGTGCTGCTGGTGGCATCATAACAGATAAGCGTATCCGCCTTTCCACCGACAATGCTGATAGGTTGACACTTATAAAAATGAACAAGGCCTGGATTTCCCCTGACTTCTCCACTCCACTGGAGGAAAGCCCCGGGGGAACATAAACTCACTTTATATATGTTATTTACAATGATGGGAATACTCTGTATTCCCATTCACCCCTTCCACCCAAAAAACGGGTATATGGTTGACTCTTAATCTTCTCATCCTCCTCCTCCTCTTCCATATGCCCTGTGCTATAATTTTTATATAGGGCCAGCTCACCAGCGGGCCCTGTGATATAATTTTTATATAGGGCCAGCTCACCAGCGGGCCCTGTGATATAATTTTTATATAGGGTCAGCTCACCAGCGGGCCCTGTTTGCCAATTTTTATATAGGTCAGCTCACCAGCGGGCCTTCTCATATAATGTTTTATTGGGTCAGCTCTCTAGCGGGCCCTCTCATATAATGTTTTATAGCGTCAGCTCACTAGCGGGCCTTCGCATATAATGTTTAGGATGGTCAGCTCTGCAGCAGACCCTCACCCATAATGTTTTAGATGGTCAGCTCAGCGCACATTTCCCTCTTAATCATGGCCTCAGTTCAATAAAATCAAGGAAATTTTTGGGAGAATTTGCCTCTGTGCACGTTTCCCTCTTAATCATGGCCTCAGTTCAGAAAAATCGAGGAAATTTTTGGGATAATTTGCAGATGATATACAAGTAAATATACAGCAAATATTGTTTGGTAACAATTTTTCGCCTAAAGTCGTTTTTATTTTCCTTTTTGTGTGTTTTAAGGTCAGTCTGTAAAAATGGCGTACTACGGGCGAAAGATCGTTCCCAGCAGCGATGTTGGAGTCCAAGATGCATCCAGACATCCTCCCTATGCTGTCCCTGAACCATTTCTGTAGTGTTTCCATCTTTTTCTGCCCTTTTCCTATGGACCAGGCACCCTCCCCTCATCAGAGCAGGGGGTGCCTGGTGTAATGCTCGAGTCCTCCCATTGACTTCAATGGGGCTCGGGTGCTCGGCCGAGCACTCGAGCCTCAGGGGGTGCTCGGTCAGAGCACCCGAACACCCGAGCATTGGGGTGCTCGCTCATCACTAGTTATTAGAATAGACATTTTCCCTTGAGAGCCGGATCTGTGCTTCTCATCAGCAACTGCAATATGGACAGTGTGTGAGTGTGGTAAATAGCATCTGGGGGTACAACTATATCCAAGCACCAGAATCCAAGTACTGCCACTGTCACTATACCCTTTGTCCACACCCGCTAAGGACACATGACAACTTGTTAACAGTTTAATAGTAATGATGAACCCTCCCTATCACCATCTTAGCATATCCTGCAGGATGGAATCTCCTCAGGTGATTGGAGGAGGTGACGAGCAATGTGACAGAGGGTCCACTAATATCACACTTGTCATTTCTTGGTGATGTAAAGGCAGAAGTAGCAGCTGATCTGTGCTCCTGCTGCTGGTGGTGGTATTAATTCTGTGCCTGCTCTCCCCCAACAGTTCTGGCCTCTTCAAGATCATGTTCCACTTGGACACTGTAGTGAAGGGAAGGGGACTCCCAGGGCCAGAGGAATGGTGTGGACTCCCTTGACTGCTAGTCTGGACGCTCTCAAATGCTTCCCCTACCACTCCCCTAACACTAGTTCTACCGGCTGCTTCACCGTTACTGTTTATACCACTACTAACACTAACCACATCAAGTTCAGCCCCAGAGACTTCCTCCTCACAGTCACTAGTAATATGAGGATATTGATTACCCCCTCCTTCAATCCTAACACTAACAAGCTTCTGGACCTTCTTAGTAATAGTAGTACTAGTACTGGAGGGACTGCTTGGGAATGGCAAGTGTGGCTTAGGGTTCCTGCTGTCACACTTAGCATCATCTTCTCCTTCCCCCCCTCCTGAGTATTACAAGACACACTAGCAGCAGGTTTAGCACTGGCAGCAGGCACAGCACTGATGGCAGCAGGGGAAGCACGTCTGACAGCAGGCACAGCATTGGCAGCAGTCACAGCACTGGTAGCAGCAGGGCAGCACTGTGTCACAGTAACTAGACAAAATAAAGATTCTGACGGGTACAGGTAAAATCAATACCACTTTATTGAAAGATGTAAATAAGAAATAGTAATTTAGCACTTCCCCAACCTTTCCTGGGGTCAGGCGTGGAGACAGTGCTACAGTGCACTACCCAGGAGCTGACACTGAACCTTAGCCCTAATACTGGAACCAGGAATGCAGCAGAGAACCTAGCCTATGGTTCTGGGTACCACCTGAGATGTAAGAGAGTGGTAAGTGGCCAAACACACCCTAGGACACTAGGGTTAGCAAAGACACAATGCCCTAGAAAGCTAGAGCAAGAGACACAACACCTTAGAATGCTAGGGAACAGGTGGGATCCTAAGTAGACCAGAAAGATACAAGGTCAAATGGACCAACAGAACCCGGAGTGGTACGGTGGCAATGACCAGGCCTCGGGACCTGCATGTAGCGGGAGCCAGGCCCAAGAAACGTGAGAGCAGAGTCAGACAAAGCCAAGGTCAAGCACGTAACGGGTAGTCAGACAAAGCCAGAGTACTAGCATGGAGCGGGTAGTCAGCCAGGCCAAGGGTCATACGTGGATAAGGTAGTCAGATGGAGCCAGAGATTGTGCATGGGACTGTATCACAGTGCCTGTGATTCTCTTGTCACTCTCGCTTGTGGTACACTCTGATTTGCTGAGCCGGTTTGGCCCGCCCCTGGTGACCTTTTTATGCCTGGCCTGGACACCTGTCAGATGCCCTTTTGTGGTGTTTCTGAGCCAGTATTGCTGTTGCTGTGTTCCTGTGTTCCGGATTCTTGTGTACCGACTTGGCTTGTCCTGACTACGCTCCAGTGTCCCTGATCGTGTTTGACCCGGCTTGTCTGCGAATCACCTCCGTTTCCTGACCTAGCTTGGCTGACGTTCCTGCTCGTGTGTGACCCGGCTTGTATGAGTACCTCCTTCGTGCTTCGACCCGGCCTGGCTGACTTCCTGCTCCGTGATTGACTACCAGCCTGTTCCAGTGACCTGCCTGTTCCTGTTGTCGCCGCCGCAACATTCTTCTTCTGCTGTTGCCGTTTATCCAGCTGCCGTGTGACCACTGCAGCCTTGTGTTGCCTCCGATCAGTGCAGTGTTCCATGCTGTCTTGCAGAGCTGTGCTTTCTTCCGTGAGCCTCCGTACGCTTGCAGAGCTTCGATACCATACTGAGCCTTGTGGTGAAACGTGCATATTAACCCTTGCAGTGCTGCTTTACTCTCGCTACCTTTAGTCCCCGGTATAGAGCCTTACTCGCTGCACTACGTCTGCTGAGTCGGCCGCTTGATGGACGGCGACTCACTCTATCTACTGCAGAGTAGTCACGTTAAGTTGGTCCGGTAGGGCGCCATTGGCTCTTGCTCTTCCGTTAAGTTTACCGGTGGACATCATCTGTGGCTCCTGGGCTCGTGTAGCAGCAAAGGGAAGGCTCAAGCTCTGGCAGGTTCTCGTTGTATACGCCCGTGGGGGCTATTGGCTCTATTACTGCTATTGTTGGTCTCCGGTTATACGCCCGTGGGGGCTAATTGCCAGCTCTTGCATTTCAGGTCATTTTCCGTTACGCCCCTGGGGGCTATCCACACTCACACTTGCAGAATCAGTTTTCCCGTTGGGTACGCCCGTGGGGGCTATTTCGGATTACTGTTCTGCTTAATCCACATTTGGTCACATATTGGCTATGGCATTATATTTCCAGAACACTGTGTTGGCTACTTCTACCCAGCACCTCCCATTACCACCTTGGGCGTGCCAAACCTCCACATCTGAGACTGACTGATTTATGCACTTAACCCTTTGGGGACTGAACACTGTTATCTGTGCAGAGATATTGTATGTAACCTATCCTGTGTATTGATCCTTTGTGTTAAATCAGTCATTACCGTGTATTTATTTCCTGCTGCCTGTAGAGGGCGATCGTTTGCATTATTTTCTATTCAATAAAATTGTGTTTAATTTTACCAACTGGTCTGAGTGTTCTAAAAAACCGTTACAGACTGGTAGTCAGAAAAGGCCAGAGGTTCTGGCACAAATCGGATAGTCAGACGGAGCCATGGGTTATACACAGATCGGAATCAGCAGCCAAGAACGAGTCACAATGGAAAACAAGTAATGCTCAGGTACACCACGAAAGGGCACTGAAGCAATGTTAAGAGGCTGTACTGTATATAAGGCCTCTAGGAGAGGTGGAGCATAGATAGTCAGTTAGGCAGAGACTATAAAATAACGAGCGTTTGGTAGTGACGCGCGGTGCAAACGAGATGCAGTGGATGGATCTGCAGCCAAGCACCAGTGGAGAAGTCAGGTAATGTTATGTGATACACTGGCAGCATGCACAGCACTGGTGGCAGCATATCTGACAGCAGGCACAGCACAATTGGTAGCAGTAGCATGGGCAGCATATCTGACAGCAGGCACAGCACTAGTGGCAGCAGGGGCAGCACATCTGGCAGCAGGAACAGCAATGGTGGCAGCAGGGGCAGCACATCAGGCAGCAGGCACAGGCAACTGATCTGTCCTACTCTCACTAGTACTGTCCTTATCTTCATCCCTGCCCCCATTAAATTCCCCAAGATCCCTAGGGGTGATTTAGGGGGACTGGACAACGTTGGTTCAGTAGAGCTCACTCCTCCTCAGACTCAGTGGACACATAAGGGTCCATCCAGTTCCTCTTTTTACTATTTTTATATTTTGATAGCAGTTACTGTGAGCCTCTCCTGCCTCAATTTTTCAAAGAGATCACAGCAGAACAGCACAGCACATCTTCCTTGCTCTGTAGCTGCTTCTGTTGTGTTTCACTTCCGCAAATACGTCACATTTTTATAGTGAAAATGAGAAAACCATGTAAATCAATGGGTGGAAAGTTTCTAGGGACGAAAACACAAATATTTTAATCGCTGGTTTAAAAGCGGACTTTTCCGCAAAAAAGTGTACAACACCATGGTTTTCGCTGGATTTTTCCAAGGAACACTGCAACAACTTTTGCCCACTCCTAGTTTTGTATAAAGCTTTGGGCATATAGCATTTGTCTTATTGCAATAAAGCATGCTTTAAAACCTAGTATAAGGGAAGATATAAATGGAGGCTCCAACCAAAAGGTAGAGGCCCTGTGGGTTTAAATACACACTGGGGGCATACATAATAAAAGATGTTAGTGGGGATTTGCTACAAGCCTCCTAATATTGTGGAGCTGGAGGAAGCTCAACTTTTACTGCAATTGAAAAATGCTTCTAGGTCAGGAAAGGTAATTATAATGATAGATTTCAACTATCCTGAAATTGACAGGGGCAATATGACTTCCGGCAATATTTTTTTAAGTATGATAAATGATAATTTTATGTCCCAACTAGTAGAAGAGCCAACTAGAAAAGAGGCCTTGCTTGTCCTAGTGCTCTCAAACAATTCTGACATGATAAACAATATAAAAGTAAGGGAACATTTGGGCAGCATGACAACAATATGGTATCCTTTGAAATGTGATGTGAGAAACCCAATACCAAGGGTTTAACCAAAACATTCAATTTAAAAAAGGCTAATTTTACAAAGCTAAAAGAAGTATTCAAGGATATTCAGTGGGATGTAATTTTCAAAAATAAAAATGCACAAGAATCATGGAATGTGTTTAAAATGCTCTTAGACAAATATATATGTTTCAATATATACCACTGGGGAATAAGCATAACAGGAGTATAGTGAACCAATGCGGCTTAATAATAAGGTTTGCAAGGAAATGAGAAATAAGAAACAGGCTTTTAGACTGTTTAAGTCAAACAGGAAAGATGCATCATTTAAAAAATGCAAAGAGTATAATAAAATCTGCAAACAGGCAATTAAGCTAGCTAAAATTGAAAATGAAAGAAGTACTGCAAATGAGCGCAAGAAAAACCCTAAACAATTCTACAAGTATATTAATAACAAAAAATGTTGATATTGGTCCTCTTAGGACTGAGACAGGTGAACTGATTAGTGAGGATAAGGCTATGGCTGACACCCTAAATATATTATTTGCTTCAGTATATACAAAGGAAGCAACAAGCTATGGGCAAACAGACAAAACCACTGAACTCCCTCCGTCATGTACATGGCTTACTGAGGACAAAGTCCAAAAGAGACTGGAAAATTTTATGGTGAATAAAGCACCAGGACCTGACGGTATACACCCAAGGGTACTTAAAGAACTTAGTTTAGTAATTGCAAGACCATTATACTTAAGATTTATTGATTCACTTTCATCAAGCATAGTGCCCTGTGATTGGAGGTAAGCTGATGTAGTTCCATTGTTTAAAAAGGGGGAAAGATTCAAACCAGGAAATTATAGACCTGTGAGCTTGACTTCCATAGTAGGTAAGATACTAGAAGGGTTACTAGAACTATGTGAAGACAAACAATATTATTAGTAAGAGTCAGCATGGTTTTATGAAGAATACATCATGTCAGACTAATTTACTTGCATTTTATGAAAGAATACGTAGTAATTTGGACAAGGGAAATTACGTTGATGTAGTACACTTGGATCCTGCAAAAGCCTTTGATACAATGCCTCACTACAGGTTACTGCATAAATTAAAAGTCTACGGTTTTTGCGGGGTTATCTGTACATGGATTGAGAACTGGTTAAATGATAGATGGCAGAGAGTTGTTGTAAATGGAACCTTTTCAGACTGGTCTAAAGTTATAAGTGGGGTGCCACAGGGCTCAGTGCTGGGCCCAGTGCTCTTTAATTTGTTTATTAATGATCTAGAAGTGGGAATTGAAAGTAGAGTCTCAATATTTGCTGATGACGCTAAACTATGTAAGGCAATATACAGAGAGCTGTATGTTTTTTTTCTCTGCAGAAGGATAGATAAACTGAGTGAGTGGGCAGAAAAGTGGCAGATGTCATCTATATATATAAAAGAAGACTTCTGTGTGCCTGGCAAACACACCCAGGGGCGGCAAGAAGGTGGAGTTACTGCTTCCATTGGCTGATTCAATGGGGGCGTGATTTTCATAGGACTAGCAGTGGCCGAAGGCCACTGCTAGTCCTATGAAAATCATGCAGGGATTTGACCCACCCCCAGAAACCAAGTGAGGAAAAAAACAACATGGCTGCCATTCGCTCCTGCACCACAGACACACACTCAGCACCAAACACACACACCAGCCCCACATACCCACACACACAAAAAACAAACAAAAAAATTGTCTGCACAGGCCCCACACCCTTGTAAGTACTGGGTTAATCGTAGCTGCCCACCCACACATGATCCTGCCAGTCCCTGCTCCTGCCGCAGCACTCATGAGGTACAAGAGTACAGAGCACACCTCTATATTCACTACCTCTGATGGTGTGTGTGCATCAGAGCACCTTAAATACATATTTCAGAAGGGACTCCATAGGAATCCATAAGCAGTAACACCAGAGCACGCATGCTTGATTGCACTACATCTCCCATAATCCTCAAACATGTTGAGTGCGCGCAATGAAAACGGCGATTTTAGGACAGTTCATTATCTTCTTTACTTCATGCATGTCACGCCATCTGTGGGATTACACTGCACACCAAACACAGTCTCATCCCACACATGGTGTGACAAGCATGAAGTAATGAAGATAATGAACTGTCCTAAAATCGCAATTTTCATTGTGCGCACTCAACATATGAGGATTATGGGAGATGTAGTGCAATCAATCAAGCATGCTTGCTCTGCTGTTACTGCTGAAGGATTTCCTGCTCAAATACACTGCGGTCTACACTTCCATATCATGGCCACACAACAAAGGGCAGCACCGGGGGAACACTTACACAATCGGTCTCACCAAATGTAAGGTTATGCTGTGCACGCTTGCTGCTCTTTGTTGTGTGTGTGAACACTGATAGCCTATAGCGGATGCTTCCCCCGATAGTGACTATCTCTCTCCCGCACGGCTGTTTCTGACCTTCTTTCGGTTCCAGCCGCAACGGGATCCCCATTCGCAATGCAGTCCACTAAGATCAAGCGTCGGCCTTCCAGCTGCTCTTATAATGTGCTGCTTAGAACTGAAAAGAAACACACAATCCCCTAAGGATAACATACAGTGTTACCCTTACAAGATTGTGTGTTTCTTTTCACTCATAACCAGCACATTCCAAGAACAGCTGTCCGGAGACAATGGGGGACACACACAACTCCAGGACACAAACGACCAGCGATCTGGGGACATTTCGAGCCACAGGTACTGCGGAGTAACGTTTATGCACATTACTTTATACTATGCCTATCTCCACTCTTCCTTTCACAGTGAATATCAATACAGCTTCAATGGGACATCAGTTCAGTTCTCTGGACTCACACCTAGGATTCAACTGATCTTCCACTGAAGCTGTATTGATATTCACTGTCAAAGGAACAGTGGAGAGATTCTTACTATAACGTCCTAAACCTTACTTATTTAGGACTAGCAATGTGGGACGGCGTTGCCCGTCATGTTGTTATGTAGGGAATGAAAGCACACACATACGAATGCAACACATGTACACACAGAGACAGCCAAACTTGCACATATGCACTACATAAAGAGACATATATGCATACATAAATACATGCAATGTATAACATGCAGAAAGAAGACATACCATGTGGCGTCTTTAAATAGCACTGCGCTGCTATCATATGATATTATATGTGAGCGGTGCGCCAGAGTGGGGATGATGGGAGTCGTAGAAGGTGCTCATTCTGGATGCAGAGAAGGGGAGAGATAGAGCCCGGCGCAGTGGTCAGATATGGGGTCGGTCTGTGTCTCCCCTTTTCTGTGTGCAGAATGACAGCTGACTACAACTCCCATCATCCCCAGTGTGGATCAGCGCTCAGATATAATAATATGTGAAGGTATTATATGGTGTAGGTTTTTTGGTTAAATTCAACAGAGCAGGGATGATTTGCTTTGTAGCTTACAAATAAAAACTAACTGTCCATCAAGGGGATGGCAAGCAGACATATGTATGTGTGTCACAAGGACCCTGAGCACACACCTCATCAGTATGTAGATCAAGATCCATGAAATTGCCCCCTTTATTAATTAACCCTTTGAGTGCCAGAGGAGTACGGAATGCATTGGTTTGTTACACATAAGTTAAATATTTAATTACATTTTCACACAAATTACATATATAATAAAAACAAACACCTTTTTTATACATATACAGGTTGCCTATTAACCCTATGAGTACCAGAGGGATAGCAAGCACATTACAATACCTCTTTGGTACTCATAGGGTTAATCTTGCAATACAAAATATGACTATAATAGAAGAAGAAAAATGTCGGATAAAAATGGTGAAAGAAAATCATAGGAGCACTGTAGACGTAATTAAAACCAGAAAGGCCATAGATCTATTTTGAAATACTACAGGCTAAAACTGTCACTCATCGGTGACCAAAAGAGTTGTCTTCTCCTAAGTAGCTAAATATTTAAAGAGGTATAACATCTACTTGGCTTGATATGATTATACACCAGTAGATGAACAACTGAATTATAGCTATCCCATTAAAAATAACATCATTAGATATTGATTGGCAGTGTTAAATGCTTTCTACTGTTTAGCGGTCTTTTGTCAGTTAATCCCAATATATAATGATGTTATTTTTACTGGGACAGCTATAATTCAATCATTCATCTACTGGTGTATAATCATATCAAGACATGTAGATGTTATACCGCTTTAAAATGTAGGTATATTTACATTCTTGCTGCTTAGGAATAGACTGCCCTTTAGGTCACCAATGAGTGATGGTTGTAAGCTGTAGTATTTCAAAATTGATCTATGTTCCTTCTTGTATACATTTAATAAAATGAGGTTTTTAGGGTGTGTGTAGATTTTTCTAAGATCTCTGCCACAAAAGTATTGAACAGGACTTTTCAATCTTATTTCACTTCTATTGGTGTTTGTGTCAATGATGGCAAGCTCACCAGGACCTAAGGCAGCAAAGCAACCCCAACCATCCAATCCCACCAATGCTTGACAGTTGGGATGAGGATTTTCTGTTTGAACTCACTGTTTCTTTTCCACCAAATATAATGTTTTTTCAGCTAAGAAAAAAGGTCCTACCTTTAACACATCTGTCCAGAGAACACTGCCCCAGAAGGCTTCTGTGATCTACTGCAAAATTCAGAAGGCCAGCAATATTTTGAGAGATCAGTGGGTTCCTCCTAGCTATCCTACCAAAAACACCACCCTTGTTCAGTTTCTTTATGTTTGTTGAACCAATGACACTTACATTACCCATGGCAAAAGTAGCCTGCAGATCCTTGGATCTTGTCCTCGGGTTCTTTTTGACTTTGTAGTTGATACACTGGTTGTTCTTATAGATGAGCATCAATAACGGCCTTTCTGAAATCCTCAAAGATGTATTTGATAGTAATATAATGTACTTCCACACAATCGTATGGTGAAGCCGAAGTTCATACAGGTTCTGATCCTTTATAAAAGGTGAGGCCTTCCAGGCCTTCCAAACCCACTCTTGCTTATCTATCTAATTAGGTAAGCATCTGGTTGCAATTATTCCCTTTAACTGAACTGATGGAATCAGGGGATAACTTACTTTTGAACATACCCTGCATCACAAGTACTCATACTTTTCTTAATTTATCATTTTGTTTCAAGAGACACAGACTTGGTGAATATCAACCCTACAGGATATTTAGACAAGACAGTTTTGACTCATGAAGACTATCATGGTATAAATAGGATTTCTGTAATTATTTCTGTAATTATCACTGGGATTCACAAATGTTTTTCAACAACTGTATGTAATTATGTGACTACCAAGGAACAGTAGAACAACTCTATAATTGTTATTATAAGATACTGTGGAAGATGGGTTTAAACTATATGCTAATGGGGGTGGGGATAAGCAGTGTTACATAGAGCTCAACATATGTACATTATGAGCTATTTTTCTGACCCTTTGATTTATTAGCTCCAAAATAATTGGAGATTTTTGGATTGCAATGTTTATTCTACCTTAAAAACTTTCAGTTACCAAAACAGACATACTATTTACACACAATACCAAGTTCTAATGAATGCCTTTTTCCTATGAAAAGGGGTGAAAGATGGCATAGAATAGCATTAGTATGTAGATGAGTTGCAGTAATGAATCCTGACTGTCTTGTCATCTTCATGTATTCAGCATGAGTCAAAACCTTTTTTCCATATATATTCATTTGAAACACACAGAGGTTAGCATTTCAAGAAATTTAACAACCCTTAAAAAAATTCACCTAATAACTAACAAGACGATATATATATTTTATTTTACAACATATATCTCTAGTTTTAAACACTTCAGTCACAAATGATGCTGAATAAAATAAAAAATCTGTTTTCTCTTATTTTGTCACAAGGTATACAAATTGAAAGGACTGTTCCAGTATCAATTGGGATTCCATTCAATACTTTTCCACTGACCAGTGGAAATGTGGCTTTCTTTCTGCCGCCAACTTTGAATACACCTCCGAGACCCATAGACAATGATATTTTCTTTTCCAATTTTCCTGCCAAATCTTTATATGTTAAGTAAGTAACTGCCATCATACATCACTGCATTTTTTGTGCATGGATCAGTGGTTCTCAGCCTTCATTCTCAGGGTTCACTTACAGGCCAGGGTTTGAGGATTTCCTTGTTAGAGCACAGGTGAGTTAATCAAATTGACTAAGCCTCCGATTAAAATGCCTGTGCTTTTGCTGAGAAACAAACAAGTCCTGGCCTGTTAGTGGGACCAGAGGGCAATGGTTGAGAACCACTGGTCGAGACCTACAATATATTGACATTGACATTGTCCTTAAAATTGATCTTTACCGTAGCATTAAGTGAATGTTGGTTTATAAGCAAAATCTATGCCCATAGAACAAACTTTATTTGCTTTGTTCCTTACCAGTGAGCCTCACAAAGGTTTTGGCTTGATTTTGAAATCCCTTAGGGTGTCTCACTATGGGACAAAGGGTAATCCAACAGTGTCACATTTTAGCTTTCTGTATTATAGAGGAGAAGCTTCCATGCATGTATCAGACTAACACTGGCCAAAAGGGAGGTCCAGTTCACTTACACATTTTGACTTTATTTGGAAAAGCTTTAGGGTGTATACCTAAGGGTGCAAGGTAAATCTAAACATGGACCCTTAGCTTCAGTGCCTAGGTAAACCAGCTTTACTTCACTGATGAGGCTCAAATAGATTGGCATGTACATCTTAGGTTAGCTGGTATTCTTGTGCAGTAGATGCATCCCTTTCATTTCATAGCAGATCTACTCCTTTAGATGGGATTAGTCTGATATGCACATGTACATTTCTTTCTTTGTAGTTGCATTAGTGACCTACAATGTGACACTTCTGGTGACTTGCCCTACAACAAACAGTACTTAGTGAGCCCATCACATATTTTGGCTTGATTTTGAACCGAACCAATAAGGTGTCTCCCTAAGGGTGAAAGTAATCCAAACCTTTGCTGTCAGTGCCTGGAAACCAGCTACAACTTTGAGGATTCCCAAAATAGGCTGAAACTTACTTCTGGGATTCATGTACAGAGGAGGTTTGTCTGTCATTTTAAAACTGAACTGCCCTGTTAGGTCACAGCTTGTAGCACCTTTAGCTGAGATTTTTAACCAACCCCTGTTGACTGGAGTTGTCCCGGATTATTAGAAAACTGCTTATATAGTGCAGCTTCACAAAAGAAAAGTAGGAAGGACTCTGGTAATTACAGGACTCTGGTCTGACTTCAGTAGTTTAAAAAAAAACCAATGGAAATGCCATTGAATAGTAGAAGTGTTGCAAATCAAATGTCTTGCATGATGACTGGAAGCATGGCTTTACCATATGGAGATTTTGTCAAACAAATTATGTAAATATTTCAATTATGATACTAAAGTAATAGACAGAAGAATATTAGTAGATTAGTTAATTTGGATTTTAGTAAAACTTTTGACGCTGCATAGGATGCATAGTTTAGGGCTGGATTCTGATATAAAAATACTTAATCATAATGAAATTCATTTTGCTCTTGATTTGTTTCTTCTAGCTGTATTTTCTGACAACAAAAAAAATTATTTCAAAATGGTCCACTGAGGCCTAAGCTATCCATACCCCCCCAATACCATTGAGATTAATTGATATTTATAACCTATCCATTCTGAAAATATCTGGCTTTTTTTTTCAGATCTTTCCGTGGACAGATATCTTTATCTCGTTTTGTGAAAAAAGCCCAAGATCTAGCAAAAGAGTTAACAGAACTGAACAAAAAGTTTGATACAAGATTTTTTGGGTGCCATTCTTATGAAAAACCAAATACATCAACTAAAAAGCACAATGAAGTGTTTTTCTTGGCACTATAAATCAAGAACAATGCATGTGAAAACCCGTATGTTATGTAATGCATGTGGGGACAGTAATCTTGGGGGATTAAATTCAATAGAGCAGGGATGATTTGCTTTGTAGCTTACCAATAAAAACCAATGCAACCTATTTACTGCTGCTTCTGTGCCATGTTTCAGCAATCGGGTCAAGCTCATGCTTATAAAACTGGAAGCTCATTGTTGAAAATGGAAATGCTCCATTTTTTGATTGTTACATTGTACACAATGCTTCTTACACTTAGACCGCTTTACATGTTATACCAGTAAAGAAAATAACTTTATAGTTTTTTTTCTAAATAATTTTATTAACAGCCATAAGCTCTGGAAAAGGGAGTGCCAACAGGTTCATGGCCTCACTGACTTTATGAACCACTCAGAACCAATGTTCATTATAAGCTAGTAGTGGATATCCTGAAGCCCTCTAGCTGTTCTTTAACTACAGCTCCCAAGTTCCTCAGCCATTGATTTAGTGCGCATCCACTGTCATTTATTTAGAGCATTTCGAGCAGAAGGATGTATTTCTGCTTGTTAAATTGCTTATAGTTAGCATAATGAGTGGGTGTGGGGGCTGGAGGTGTCCATTTGATTGCTGGATTGATGTTACTTCTCATTGAAATGTGTGGTTAGGTCTGCTTTTGGTGGTGGTAGTGCTGTATGTAGATTTTTAATTCTGAATGCAAAATTGACATAATGGGACAGCAGCACACACATTTGTTTTCTATTCTATCCTAATATAGCAATAGATCAAAACAAACAGCACAATATATTGGGTACCCCTCTGACACTCAAAGGGCTAATAAAACAAGGGTACTCGTTGCTGGGAGATGCTTCATAAAAAGTTATTACAGAGCAAAGATGCATTTTTTTAATAATTCCACTCATTTTGTTGCTGGATGATGATGATACTGCTGTCTCTCTGTTAAACACAAGAAAGGGTGGGCCACAGGGCTGTGACTTTGCTAACTCTATGATTTGCTCATGATTTTCTCATAGACAGTGTTCTCTCTATATCAGGAGTGTGTGTTAGGAGTGTGACACATGATCAGCATAGACAGGAAAAAGAACAACACATTCTGCATTGTAAAAGTCTTCTGTCACCACAGGTTAAGCTTAGTTAAAGAGAAATTAAATCTGACTATATTTTAGGCTAGTTGTTTGTAATATAAATAGTTTTTTGAGAAATTAACCTCTAATTGTTGGTGACACAGTGTTGCCATGTTATAATCATTAGTTTATATTCTGGCCCGATATTACCACAGGGTGCTATGAATGTATCTAAGCAGAACCCACTCACTGGTGGCATTTCTAATATCACAACAAGCAATAAGTTTAGCATCAAGCAAAACAAACTGACATACTATACAGGATATAAACATAAAGTTCCACACTGTGCCAACTAAAATGGTTTTACAGAAAAAAAAGGCTAATATAACAGATAGGAATATTTTCATTCTCTGTAAGACAAACTAAGCTTGCCTTGAGATAACAGGTCTACTTTAACTTCAATATGGATTTTAAGTAAAGTCTGACAAATTTTTCTCAGATTTAAGTTTAATGAGCTGTGAATACCCATATTGTGTATTGTTCTTGCACTGAAGAAATAACACTATTTAGGTCATTCTGCACCTCATCAGAACAATGGTAAAGAAAGCTGTCCAGTTCATCTCCACACCCTGTACCTGATACCACACTAGTATCTGACATGAATTGATTAATTGAAAAGGGCACATTTCACTGTGTTTGATCAAACATAAAAGTTAATTTCACTTAATTGAAACAATTGTTACATTTGTAAGACATTTTCATTCCATTGTTTCCAAGTTATGATGACCTGCTTTTATGAGTGTCCAAATATGACTATTAAAATATAAAAGGAATTGAAAATTCAGAAAAGGTTTGAGTCAGGTGCGCTGAGAAGTTTGAACAGTGTCTAGTAAGCAAAAGCCATGCTCATTGGTTCCTGTTTAATTCTACGGAACAAATAATCACACAACTCAGTTTGCAGGCAGTTTGATAACCAGATTCCATAGAACACAGCCCACCTTAAACCTTAGTATACAAACCTGGTAGCCAGGGATGAAAGAGTTAAGGTTTGGTGGATGTGTACGAGTGAGTAATTACAGGTATAAGTCTGTCAACATTTGGTCTTCTTGGAAAGAGCAAGTGTCCCTTTGTGCATTCATCAACCACAAAAGGGTATTTTGATGATATGTGGCATAATTATAAAGGCAGAAGTAGAGCAATAATTAAGTAAACCAACTGCTCCATGATGAACAAACGAAAATTCCCATTCACTTCAAATGGGATTTTAACCACTGGAATGCAAGAAAGGTATCTAATGCATTTAACATTTCTACCAGATTTACCAGTCCCAAATCCAGACCACAAGTAACCACTTATTCCTAATCAAATAAATTTGTTTTGACTAGCTGTTCAGATTTTCAAATTAGCTTATGTGTGTTAAGGTAGAGGTATCCTGAAAACTTGCCCTGTGTTGTATAGATGACGACTTCACTCATGAAATTCTAATCTGTACAGTCTAAACCACAGAACTTGCAGAGTATGGAGAAACTGAGCCACATGTGACATTCTGTATATCTAATGCACCTAAAAACTGGCATCTTACAGGACCATCCACACAAAGACAGCAACCCATACCTACTGGACCACAGAGCCTGCAGTCTATAGGGAAAATGATTCATAGATCACTTTATCTATATCGAATAAGCTTAAAAACTAGAAATCTACACGTACTGAACCATAAAGTTGCAGCCCATAGAAAATAACCCACAGAACATATAGTTGTAGAAAAGGAAAATCACCCAAATAACATGTATTTTCTTGAAGAGCTGAATAAATGATCTTGGGGAAGATGCTCTAAGCTGTGATAAATAGGTGATAAACAGGTGATAAAGTAGAGATTACTTCTAAGATTTCTCCACCTGTAGAGATCTTAGTGCATTGGCTCCACAGAATAACATGGAAACTGGAGAAGTGATGTCACTGGAAAAGTCAGCTCCACAAATTAATATAGAAAGTGAGAGCCAGCACTGGTGAATAAATATTCCCTGACTCAAATCCACATAAACAGAGTGGTGCACTCAGAGACACAAAACCAGTACAAGAACCAAAACCAGAAGAGTGGCTAAAGAAAAGTCACTCCTCCTAAACGTAGGTCTCTACAAATGAGGCACTCAAAATCAGGGATAATCACAAATATTAAATATTTTATTTGATTGGTAGACAAAATATCAATATGTAATCAAAATTAAAAGCAATTAAAAATACACAAGTAGGGAGGGATGCTGCAAGGACCTGTAAACACTGTGTGAAACAGCCCATACAATATCACAAAACCCCACTATTAGCAAGAACATAAAAATAATTTAGGTATAAGTAAATATCTATATCTATATATATATATATATATATATATATATATATATATGAACTGGTAGATGGGCACTCCAATATCTGTTATGTATTGCCCAGGTGCTACTGGCGTGTGAAGTAATAAAAAAAATGTTGTACCATAGGTGCTATGATATCATCAGGAGGCACACATCGGTCTCTATAAATAAAATAAACTTTATTGTATCAAAATAACAAACTAATGTCAACGTTTCAACCCTCACACTGGTCTTTGTCAAGTCTTGACAAAGACCCATGTGGGGGTCGAAATGTAGACATTAGTTTGTTATTTTGATACAATAAAGTTTATTTCATTTATAGAGACCGATGTGTGCCTGCTGATGATATCATAGGACCTATGGTACGACATTTATATATATATATAATTATAATACCTATGCAACAACCTTTCAGTGATTATAATACGGTTGCTAAAGGGGCCTTTGATCCACAGTAAAATCTTCCACAACAAATATAAATAATGAACATATGAATCCTTCAAATATCTAAGATACAATATCAGGGGTAAATATGAACAAGTAAATGTAAAAGATAGAGTGGAAGTAAAAAATACTTATCATAAATAGACAAAAGGAAACATCAAACAGCAGAGCCCTCCCTAGGAACCAGTCATTCCTGATCTCATTTTGATATTTTGTCTACCAATAAAATAAAATAGTTAATATTTGTGATTATCCCTGATTTTGAGTGCCTCATTTGTAGAGACCTACTTTTAGGAGTGACTTTTCTTTAGCCACTCTTCTGGTTTTTCAACGCCACAAATTAAGGCTAACTGAATATGTACGGACTATGACTGCTAACATTCAAATAAATGTTCTTACTCTAGAGAATTATAGCTGTGATAGATAAAGACTATTGAAGCTGATCTTAAGTTTCAACATCATAATTCTCTATACAGTCAAAGTGGGGATCGGGGGATGATCAGCATCACTGGAAAATTATGGATTAACAATGAAACATAGAATTTGATGGTCCAGCTTGTCTGGTTATTGTTTCTACTGCAAACACCTCAAGCCTTATTTGGTCCTTGGTCTTATATTCAAGATACATTTAGGCCTATACCATGGATGCTTAGATTTCCTAATTGTATTAACCTCTACCTCTAGTAGACTTTTCCAATTTTATACAACCCTCTGAGTGAAGTACATCTTTCTTACACTACATCTAAGCCTCTGTCCTCTAGTTTTAGACTATGACCTCTTCTCCTAACATTTCTACTCATTTGAAATATACTTCACTCCTGTACTTTGTTGAATCTCTTTATGTATTTGAATGCTTATATCATATCCCCTCTAAGCTATACATGAGCAGATCCTTTAACCTATCCTTTTTATCATGTAAACCATTCACCACTTAACAGCTATCTTCTCCTGGGTCTCCAGTACTGTACTCTAGGGGCACGATCCAATTGACCAAGATAAAAAAAAAGTACCATCGGTAGTTTTAATTCACGGTCAGTTATGCAGTTTACCTGCACTGTGACACAGTACAGAATGGAAAAAAATCCACATTGGACATTACATTTGCTCTATATGTAAGAGATGCTCTTTTAGTGAATGCTGGGTGGTAGGGAGTTCCAGAAGTAGGGAGCAGCGAGGGAGAAAGCCTTCAATCATGAAACAGCAACAGTGGTTAAAGGGACAGAGAGTCATCCACCATGCGTGGTGTCTAGTGGATGCACAAGTATGTGGAGGGATATCAAGGATATAAGGTGGGGACAAGTGATGGAGAGCCTTGAAGGTATTGAGTCAGATTCTGAATGTAATACACTTTATGGGAAGCCATGACAGTGATATAGTGGTGGGTGAGTACTGTTCAGAAGGAGAAGAAGAGTATTCTGGTGGCTGAATTAAGAATTAATTGGAGAGGAGAGATATGGTCAGCAGGCAAACCAATAGGTAAAGAGTCCAGACGAGAAAGGATAAGAGCATGCATGAGAGTTTATATTGTAGATTGTGAGAGGAATGGCCAGATTTTTGCTATATTCTGAAGAAAGAAGCAACAGGTTTTGGTTACTTCATTAATGTGGGTGGTGAAGGAAAAAGAGGAGTCCAAAGCTACCCCAAGGAAGTGTTCCATGTCTACAAGGCAAAT
Organism: Rhinophrynus dorsalis; assembly: GCA_037306005.1. Lineage (NCBI taxonomy): Eukaryota > Metazoa > Chordata > Amphibia > Anura > Rhinophrynidae > Rhinophrynus > Rhinophrynus dorsalis. Next base: position 105,080,587 of record CM074720.1, read on the forward strand.
TGTGGAGCCCTGGACAGCTATAGAAAATTGAGGTATTGTGCAGGATTTAGGAGAAAAGATAAGGAGCTCAGTCTTAGATGTGTTAAGTTTTAAGCGATTATGAGCCATCCAGTAAGAGATAGCAGCAAGTCAGTCTGAGATCCACTGCTGTATTTCAGGTGATATTGAGGGTGTGGAAAGATATATTTTAGCAGTTGCCCCAGGGCGAGTGCATACAGAGAAAAGGGAAACCAGGAATGTGCCAGGCCCCAGATACCAAGTGATTGAAGAACCTGGAAGAGAAGGGTATGGTTGACTATGTTGAATGCTGGGGATAGTTCTAGGAGGATAAGAAGAGAGTGATGGCCATTGGTTTATGCAATATGGAGATTGTTTGTTACTTTTATAAGGGCAGTTTCTGTAGAGAAAGTGGGCCAAAAGCCATACTGCAGTGGGTCCAGAGTGTTATGGGAGTTGAGGAAGGTAAGTAGATGAGGGTAGGCTAGGAGCTTAAGGAGCTTAGAGTCAAAGGGCAAGAGTGAGATGGGGTGGTAGTTGGAGGGGAGGTGGGGTCTAATTAACTTTTCTTAGGAATTGGAGATACTATTTAATGTTTGAAGGAGGAGGGGAAGTTGCCAGATAGTTGAATACATAAGTTTGCATGGGAGGTAATGTTCAAGGGAGCAAGTGGTGATGTGGACATCAAAAGGGAGACCTCTGATTTTGTGATCGAAGGAAAGGAATCCAATATGTAGTATGGAGGATCAGAAAGATACACTTGTGTATCCCCCTCCCACCCCTTTTACTGATGTGACATTTCTCACCTCAGAGCAGCAAGTAGGTGTCCAGGTGGATTGCAGTGAGGGACAATCTTCAATTAGCATAAGGGAAAAACCTGAAAAACCTGTCAAGGAGCAGGCTCTGTCATATTCTTTGAGCCTCGGGCCACCGCTGTCGGCATTCTATTTGTGTTTGGGCTTCTGTCCCTCTCTCTCTCCTCCCCCCGTGTCCTGTTGGTTCCTACTAGTTTTTAGGGCCTGGGTTCGCTAGCCTCCATGCCCGATTATTGAGTTTACCTCTGTGCTTTGTTATTTTCTTGCTGGCTCCTGACCTTGGCTTGTTTCCGATCGCATCTCTGGTGTTTACTTCCTGGCTCATGTCTGACTTCCCATCTGATCTCCGCCGTTGTGCCCGACGCTCCCAGCTCTGACCCTTTGGCTTGCCCCTGGACTTCGCCTCCATTCTGTGTGTTCTGCTCTCCTGCTTTTGGACCCGCGGGGCTGTCCGCTTGTCTGCAGCTACTCTCCCTCCTTGCTTATCCTCGTCTGTCGGCTTGGTAGGGTCTGTCGCAGGGATCATGGCTGCTTGCTCTCTGAGCTCTGATCTGCTTCAGAGACGCTCTGCGTCTCTGTGGGTTCGGCTGCACTTCCCATGCAGGCTTGGGTGACTCAAGCAGAGATCGTCCACAGTGGTTAGAGTAGTGGTCCTGTGGCTTCTTCTGGCACTTGCTGCTTCTCCTGTCTCTATCCCTTTCTCCTGCCTTCTGTTTGCCCTGGTAGTGCCTGGTTTGCAGCTTTTCAACCCTTCACCTCAGGTTCCCTGGGGAAGCCAGTTTGATCTTAAGTCAGCGCATCCCTGCAGGGCTTCTGCCTCACCTGGTTGCCCGTTTCAGCTGCGTTTGGTCGCCCTAGGCTGTCCTGGCCCCTCCGCTTGTTCTTGGTCCCTGTAGTAGTCCAGTTCACTGTACCTGGCCTCTTGAGACTTCGGGGTCTTTGGGTGCCATGTTTCTCCGTTGTCTCCTGCCTGTCTTGGGGTAATTCCAGGGTTCCCCGTGCGAGCGCTTGCAGTAGTTGTTGCTTGGATATCAGATCCGTGCTAGCCAGTGTCATTCTTCACCCTTGCTTTCGGTTGTCATGCTCTTGGTAGCTGACCTAGCCTTATAGTCTTTCCTCTTCATTGGCCTCTCTCCTCCTCCTTCTGCTGTGCACGTATGGATCCTTTTCCAGTTCTTCTAGCCTGGGAACTTCCACCGGTTCATTCTCATTGGCCATCCTGGCCAGGGTCCCGGCTCAACTGGGGTCGGGCATCTGGCTTCGCGGTCAGCAACTTTATTACGGCTGTAGCCGCAGCAAGGCATGAGAGTGTCCGGCTTCACACCCTAGCATCGCTCCCTAGCTACGCTCTCCAGCATCGTTCCCAGTGACATCCGTGACAGGCTCACAGTAAGAAGATTGTCCCTTGCTGTCAGCAGTCTGGTCTCAAGACCAAATTTCACATCTGAGGGGAGGCAGCTTACAGTAAAAGGGGCGGGAGGGGAATACTTTATCATTCAATTTCTATTGAACTACAACTCTGACAGTATTGAATTTTGCAAAGGGTAGAGGGGTTCGGGAGGGGAAGGAGAAAGATGGAGGGGAGGGGCGAAGGAAAGAATTGAAGATTCAAATGAGGCAGCGTGGGTTAGATTTGTGTTATTCTATGAAAATGTCGCCCTCTATTGGGCGACCAACAGAACGTTGCATTAAAAATGCAGATGTGTTGAAAACAACGATATTAGAATGCCGTCAACATGAAAAGAGTGGCATTCTGAAATCACAGGCAACAAATATAGTGCTATTGTACAGGAGAAGTGTAATTGTACAGTATATAATGGTACAGTACATAAAAATAATCTACAAAAAGCAATAAAAATCATACTCACACAAGGGCTTTAAGATGATCCATAAAAAATGGTATATTTGAATTGCCTCCCCCCCCCACCAAACTGATCATCTGCACCCATGCTTAGTTTAACCTCTTAAGGAACAGAGGAGTAGGCAACACATAGCCTAGGTAAGCAGCAATAGGATATGCACTGGATTCTGACGAGGCAGTGTTCTTGCCAGTGCCTGTTTGGTATGTACCCATGCTTATAAAAAAATCAATAATTATAACGGAAGTGACTGATCCAAGGTCATACCAAATAAGCACTAGCAAAAACACTGCCTTGTCATAATCCAGTTCATATGCTACTGCTGCTTACCTAAGCTGTGTGTTGCCTACTCCTCTGTTGAGGAGATGAACAGAGAGAGAGAGAGAGAGAGAGAGAGAGAGAGAGAGAGATAGGGGTGGGCAAAATTTCTCATCATGTTCCCTCTGGAACATCCACGAAAAACACATTGTTGTCCGCTTTGGAGCAGAAAAAAAAACACTTTAAAAATAGCAATTACAATTTTTGCATTTTTCGTCCATTGGCCAAAATATTTCGCCATTTTTTCAATGGCTAGAAAGTGTCCGCCCATTGATTTACTTTGTTTTCAACTTTTCGCTATAAAAACTTGACGTATTTGCAGAGATCAAACACAATATAAGCAGCTACAGAGTGAGGTAGACATGCTTTGCCATTCTGCTGTGATTTTGAGGCAAAATTGAGTCAGGAGAAGCTCATAGTGACTGCTATCTCTTTGAGCAGGATTAAAAATAATAAAAGGAGGAACTGGGAGGACCGTTATGTGTGCACTGAGTCTGAGGAGGAAGTGAGCACAGCAAGTGTACCTTGCTGCCAGTTACCCTTGTGCTTCCTCTCTGCTCTATCTGGTGGTCATGGGTGCCGGCACGCATTGCTGTCTCAGGACACGATGGTTGTTTATATGCATGTATCTGATTTGCCTAATTGATTCCTGCCTGTGTGTATGCCTATCTTCCCGGGACCTAGTGTTATTCGCCCTTACGTGGTGTTCTTATTAGTACTCGTTACATTTGCTCCGTCTCGTGGTGACCCTTGCTTGGCTTCCGATCTCACTCCATGTATGACCCTGGCTTGACTATTCACCCCAGTTCTGACCTGTAGATGAGTACTCGCTCTGTGTATGACCCTGGCTTGTCTGACTATCCACACCAGTTCTGACCTGTGGCTCTGGCTGACTACTTGCTCCATGCATGACCCCTGCTTGTCTGACTATCCACATTGGCTCTGACCTGTGGCTCTGGATGACTACTCATTCCTTGTTCCCTAGGCTGGTATGGCTATTCGCATTATGGTACTTTGGCCTGTGCTGTCCCCTCTCTGATTGCCACTATCTGCATTTAGTACCGTGCAGTAGGATGCAGATACCTCAGGGCGCTTGGTTGTTCATTTTGCTTTCCTCTCTGAGTAGTGCAAGCCTCTGCCCAGTGTAAGTCTGGGTAGTGGATTGTGGTCTGTTCGTTATCCAGTTCTGGAGTTTTGCTGGGGTATTGCTTATATTATATGTATAATGAATAAAGGTGGTTTTATTTCAATTTATCTGAGTCTGACCTTCTTTTGTATTGCTCACCGTGACAGGTTTTTGGGGAACAAAAGGGTAGTACTGGAAGTTAGAGCAGGACAGGTCAGCTGCCTGTGCCTGCTGCAAGACATGCTGCACCTGCTGCCAGACATGCTTTGCCTGCTGTAAGATGTGCTGTGCCTGCTGTCAGATGTGCTGCCCCTGCTTCCATTGCCACCACCAGTGCTGCACCTGCTGCCAATACTGTCCTTGCTTCCACCAGTGCTGTGCCTGCTGCCAATACTGTCCTTGCTTCCACCAGTGCTGTGCCTGCTGCCAATACTGTCCTTGCTTCCACCAGTGCTTTGCCTGCTGCCAGTGCTGAAGCTGCTGTTAGTGTGTCTTGTAATACTCAAGAGAGGGGAACTAGAAGATGATGCCAAGTGTGACAGCAGGTGACCCTAAGTCATACTTGCCATCCCCAAGTGCTAGTACTACTAGTACTACGGTCCACCATCTTGTTAGCATTAGGAGTGAAGGAGGGGGTAATCAATATCCTGCTATTAACAGTGACTGTGAGTAGGAAGACTCGGTGGCTGAAATTTAAATGGTTGGTGTTAACAGCAGTAGTAGTAACAGTGATGGTGAAGCAGACGGTGGGACTAGTGTTAGGAAAGTGGTAGGGGAAGCAATTGAGAGTGTCCAGACTAGCGGTCAAAGGAACCCATACCATTCCCCTGACACCGGGAGCCCCCTTCCCCCCACCAGCATTGTCCATGTGGAACATGATTCTGAAGAAGGCAGAATTGTCACCACCACAATAATACCACCACCACCACTACCAGGAGCACAGATCAGCTGCATGTGCCTGCTGCTACTGCTGACAATCTGCCTTCTTCAGGTCACCAAGAAATTACAAATGTGACATTAGGGGGCCCATTGCTCATCACCTCCTCCAACCAGCAGTGAGCATTTGGAAATTTGAGGAATTTGCAACTGCTCTAATTCCTGCTGCTGCTGAGTCACAAGGGTAGCAGGACGCTGAGGAGCAGGCTAGTGTATTACAAAGACCACTGTGGACACAGTGGGAATGGGGTCAACAAGTGATGCAGGATTATTAGGACAGATTCCACTTGCTAGCAGCAGCAACACATATACCATACGTACGTGTGTGTGTGTGGGGGGCTAGTTATGGTGCTGCTACTTCCTCAGGTGCATCATTGAAGATAGTTGTGGCAAGTGGAACCTTCGTCATCCATCAGCCATGTTACTGGTGTTGTTGATCCCATTCCCTTTCAGCAGCCTAATCATCCTGCTGCTTAAACAACTCAGCAGCAGCAGCAAAAACAGCAGTAGCAGATTCCGCATCTACATCAGGGAAATTACATTTGACAATGGCCAATGGCTACTGGTCAACAGGACATCACCTACTGGCACTAGGGCAGTAGGGATTTTTTTTTCTCAGGGCTCATGGTTTCAAAAAAATACCACAAAAAATTATAGTCCTACAAAAAAAACAATTTTTGGGGGTTTGTTTCAAATAAGCCTAAGACCTACAAATCAATGTTTGCTCAGGGCTTGTGCCAAACATGCTACAAGTCCTACAAACCAATGCTTCTTCAGGGATTGTTCCATAAGTCTAAGTCCTTCAAATCAATGTTTCCTCAGGGCCTGGGCCTCTAACAACAAATCTGACAAATCACCCTCTACAAAATAATCTATCAAGTATCATTCCACCCCAGTGGCAGCTTATGTCAGGGGATTCCTGTCTCTATCATTTTACACAGAAATGTCTGATTTTTTTTAACTGTCCACCCAATGCCTGTCAAGAAACCCCGCAAAAACAAATTCCCTGTTCAACTGATTCATTCCCCACACTCCACCCACCAACACAGGCACCTCCTCAGACCCCTTTTATACCATGTCTTATGGGGAATTTTCTTCTTTCTGTACACCACACCAACACAGGCACCCTCATGTCCCTTTTATATTATACCTTTGGAAAATACAAAAATATTTATTATATGTTGTGTGTAAATTCAAAGTTCCCATTGATTTCAATGGAATGAGCTAGGCTAAAAAAATGGGAAGAATCGGAAAATTGGCGCTTTTCACGGGAAATTATTTGCCAAGTGAAAAGTGCCATTTTCCACCAATTTCAGTTTGAGGTGAAACTTTTTACTCATCCCTATTGCTGGATTTGTGCTTGTCATGGATTCCGGGTCCTCGACCCCAGCAAAGTGGCATGACTTCTTCTGCCTTAAATGGACATTTCCTGGGCAGACAGCAATAAAGCAGGGCAACTTGTGACTGGAGAGAAGCAGGAGATCAGGATGTGCAGTAAAGAAGTAGGGTCAAGCCTGGAAGTGTGTGGTGGGAGAGAGAGGCAATTCATCTACATATTTTATACTTTATGGATCATCTTAAAACCCTTATATGAGTCTGATTTTTTTTTTGCTTTTTCTAGATTATTTGTATGTACTCTACCATTATGTACTGTACCAGTTACACTTCTCCCTGTACAATACCAGGACATTTGATGGCTGGGATATCAGAATATCACTCTTGTCACCCAGGAGGCATTCTAATATCGCTGTTTTCAATGTGTCAGCATTTTAATGCAACATTTTGTTGGTTGCTCAATAGAGGGAGATATTTTCATTGTGAACCAATTTGTGAGTATTGATTAGTGAGGAGTAGTAGTGTTGTTTGGCAGAGGACAGAGCAGTGTTGAAGCAGAGCATGAGGCATTTCAAGTGGATAAAGTATTATGAGAGCAGGACTTCCTCCACAAGAATTCAGTAGTGTAGGTACAGGAGCAAAGAAAGCCTGTTTGTGAGTTGAGCCAAGAGGGTGGGATTGAGGGGTGTTTATGATGGGCCTGGAGAGGGGCATACAGACTAAGTGATGTGGAGAGGAGGTTGTTGTAGGATTCTATAAGTCTGTCAGGTGCAGAAAGAGTGTTGAAGGTAGAGAGGTTGGGGTGAAATTCAGAAGATAAGGCAGAGATGTCTAGAGAGTGAAGCTTGTGGGTGTAGTGTGGGGTTGTTGTTGGTTGAGGAATGAGGGGAAGTGTTGTAGAGAAGTTTGTGAGATAGTAGTCAAAGAGTGGGAAAAGCGATATGGAGAAATCTATTAAGGAACAGTTCTTTGTGAATACCAAGTTGAGGGACTGATCTTCTTTGTGTGTGCTAGAGTCAGTCCATTGTTAAAGGGATAGTAATACTTCGTTTTAATTTTATTTTATTTTGTAGACATTAAAAAAACATGAAAAATGATATAAGTCTTATCTCTCAAACCTTTATGGTTTAAGAGATATTCACAAGCAAAGTTTCCCCTCCCCGCCCCTTTTTCCTAGTGTAAGCCATCTCTTCTCAGATGTGAATCTGGTTGTGAGACCAGACAGATAACAGCAGGGGACAATCTTCTTTATATGAAAACAATGAAAGCCCTACCCCCCTTGACAAGCTTTTCAGGTTTTTCCCTTATCTTAATTGAAGATTGTCCCTCTGTGCAATCTACCTGGGCACCTCCCTTCTGCTTTGGCTGAGCAGTGTTACATCAGTAAAAGGGGTGGGAGGGGATACTTTGTCATTGAATTACTCCTGAACTACAACTCTGACAGAACTGAAATAACACTCTCCAAAGTCCAAATACTATGATGATTAATTAGAGCTGCTTTTATTATGAAACATTACTGTCCCTTTAAAGAGTGAAGGGTGAGGTTAATTAGTCCCTCCAGATCAATCTCTAGCCAATGAGAGCACTCCAGCTTACAGGCAGTCTGTCCGGAAGTAGGTGCAGGGCAGCATTTATTATTCCAATTTCTGCCAAACAGAGATTTTAAAAAATGAAATTCGCTTTATACTTATTTGCTATATACTCTAACTATTAAGGCTAACTTGTATAGGGGTGATAGATCAACTTTAAGTATCGCTATCACCTTAACGGATGCTGCCTCAGCACTGCATTCAGCTCTCATCTCCAGAGGTTCCCTGGGTGCAGATGAGTCACGGTCGATTAGTAATAGAACGGTACTGTGTAAATGCTGTACTGCAGCCGTACTCTTCACAGAGAGGAGGGAAGTGGGGGTATAGAGGGGAAGGGGTGGATTTAGTCGCAATGCACTGGAGAAGAAGCTACCTTGTATGACTTACATCATTGTACAACCAACTAAACGCCCGACATAATCTGCATTACGTGACGTAGCAATGTGAATGCCGTGGGCAAGCCATGCACAGAAAACAATTACTTAACCCTTTCATACCCCTCTGCCACTCAAAGAGTTAAGTAATTATTTTTTGTGTATGCCTTGGCGTTCACATTGCCAATGCTACATGTAATGCAGAGTATGTGAAAGCTGACCAGGGCTGGAGGTCAGATCCAGCCGAAGCGTGTATCCTAGAGGCAGAAGAGGCCTCTGTAAAGAGTGAGTACCCACACTGAAGGGGGAATTGGGATATAGAATTTATTTACGTTCTATTTTTGATACGGATAACACTTAGATGGATTTTGCTCTGTTCTTTTGTTTTTTGGATTTTGGCTTCCGAGTGGAATACTGGGAAAGAAGGGTTTTCTCCAACGACCGATAAGAAAAGCTGCAGGTCCTGAGTGGATCCATAGGAAAGAAGATCATTGATAGGACATTAATGGAGACTTTTTATCTCTGACCATTTCCTGCAGCATAAAAATAACCTTGCTGTAGAACATAAATCCTTTATTAAGACTATTTATTGCTCTATATTATTTAAACCATAATTTTGATATATCTTTACCTTTCGTTATTAGTATATGACTCAATGATTAAAGGGATAGTATTACTTCAAAATTACTATACCTCATATTGTAGCCCTTAATAAACTGAGTTAAATGACACCAGCGGCATCTCTCAAACTTTTATGGTTTAAGAGATAGCCGCTTTAAAAGTTTCCTCTCCCCTGCTATCAGCGTTCTGCTGCCAGCAGGGGAATCCGGTCCCGGGACAGGCGGAGGCTCTTAAACAGAGCCGATATCTCGTTATGGAAGGAAAAATGACTAATTGAAACAGTCTTATATGTGTGCTTGGTAACCAAGCACACGTAGAAGACTGTTTCAATTAATCATTTTTCCTTCCATAACGAGATATCGGCTCTGCTGAAGAGCCTCCCCTTGATTCAGAGACCGGATTCTCCTGCTGGCAGCAGAACGCTGACAACAGGGGAGAGGAAACTTTGAAAGCGGCTATCTCTTATACCATAAAGGTTTGAGAGATGCCGCTGGTGTCATTTAACTCAGTTTATTAAGGGCTACAATATGAGGGATAGTAATTTTGAAGTAATACTATCCCTTTAAGGAGATTTTGAGAGCTTGAACATTTGGTTGATTGGGACAATGCAGCGATCAGCATGTGTCGGTCGGCTCAAAAGGGACTGAAAGCGCAGGCGCACGGACGTCACTGTGAAGAGACGTCCGTGCTTCCTGCTCCTGTCACCATCGGTAAAACGCCGATATCTGCAGAACCGGGTAATATTTCTGGCGACTAGCGCTACTAAGCAGCTAGTCGCCAGATGAGCAATCAATCAAGCTTAAGTTATTACGGGGTGGTACTTCCCCTTTAAGAAGCAGAGGGCTGTGGCAAACCAGTGAACATTTCACAAATAAAAAGGGTTCACTGCCTGCACATAAGTGGTAGAAAGCACATTTGCTGCTGGAAACTGATGAGTCGAACACAGGCAGCCACTGTCTTCTCTTCAGAGCAGAATAGAAATGTTTTGTACCAACGGGAGTGGAATTAGATCAAGAGGATATAGTGAGGGAGTGAGTGTCTGTTTACCCTTTTCATGCCACATGACTGTCCAATCTGTTTGCAGCAGCAATAGGTCATGAAAAATGAATGAATGTGAGATATTGGGTGCACAAATTAGGTAGACAGCGACACTTAAGTACCCAGAGCGGCACAGAGATACTTGTGTAGGCTGCCTTTCAGAATGGGTGTGGGAAATAGCATGAACATGTGTATCGGAGTGGAAGTGATGGACCTAAGTGCATGGGAACCTTGTCTGGCCTGGGATACAGCGTTATTATGGTGTAATAATCAGGTGAAACACCACCGCCAGATTCACAGTGACTGGCATGACTACAGGTACACTTGTATGCATTAACCCTTTGAATGTCAGAGGGGTACGCAACGTATTGCAAAGCAAAGGGTTAAGTATTGTAGAGCATTAATCCCGTACCCAATGGGTGCCATATAGCTGATAATGATTTTTGCACATTGGGACAATGTGGAGATTTTATATTATAAAAATATAAGAAATAGGAGCACTACTCACTTAAGCATAATGTAGGTATATCTATGCATATCATGCATAGGGTGCTACGAGCCTAATACCATATAACAAAAAATGAAAAAAGAAAAAAGAAAGGACCTAATATGGGCACTCAACCAAAGTATACACAGTAAACAAATTCAAAAATTATCAAAAATGTATTAATTGCCCTCAAAAAATACATAATCTATACAAAGAGATGATACAATGGACCACATATATCCCACAGAGTTCCATTGGACATGCCGTCCCACAACAAATACACCCCTGTACATGTGCAGACCTACCCCCCATATAAAAACAACAACAAACACTGGCGCCAGACAGGGCCGGATTTACATCTCAGGAGCCTGTAGGCACAGAATTCTGAAGCGCCCCCCCGCCCCCATTGGCCATCTCCACTGGACACCTCCACAATGCTCCTAATCTCCACATTGCCCCCATCATCTCCATATTGCCCTTACGTTGTCCCCCGTCAGCTCCATATTGCCTCCATCAGCTCCACATTGCCCCCATCAGCTCCATATTGCCCCGATCATCTCCATATTGCCCCCATCAGCTCCAACTTACCCTCACATTGCCCCCATCAGCTCCATATTGCCCCATCAGCTCCAACTTACCCTCACATTGCCCCCATCATCTCCATATTGCCCCATCAGCTCCATATTGCCCCATCAGCTCCAACTTGCCAGCACATTGCCCCCATCATCTCCATATTGCCCCCTATCAGCTCCATATTGCCCCATCAGCTCCAACTTACCCTCATATTGCCCCCATCATCTCCATATTGCCCCATCAGCTACTTATTGCCCCATTAGCTCCATATTGCACCTTCAGCTCCAACTTACCCTCACATTGCCCCATCAGCTCCACATTGCCATCATCACCATGTTGCCCCCATCAGCTCAAACTTACCCTCACATTGCCCCCTTTATATCCATATTGCCCCCCTCAGCTCCATATTGTCATCAGCTCCAACTTACCCTCACATACATTGCCCCATCAACTCTACATTGCCATCATCTCCATTTTTCCCCCCATCAGATCCATATTGCCCCATCATTTCCACATTGACACCCAGTGTCCATTTCCTACCACTTCCCTGGTGGTCCAGTGGCAGGAGAGGTCTGTATGTGCCTCCTTTGGCACAGACCTGTAGCTGCTGGAGCTCCCGCACGGTCTTCTCTTCATGCAGAGCGCTGGGAGATTATGTCATCTCCCAGATCTCTGTAATACTAAAGAGACTACAAGGGAGCTCAGCATGTACAGGTCTGTAGGAGGCACAGACCTTACTGGGAAGCGGGGGTGGGGGGGGGTTAGTGCGGGCTGGGAGGCATCTTTTTTTTTTTTTTGCAAGGACCTTCTATTCACACACAACACATATACGCAAAACACACACAATACACACACAACACAGACAGCCAATAGACCAAATAGACAATCACACAAACAAAATACACATAAACACACAAAACATAATAACGAATACACAAAACATACACAATAGACACAATACGGACAAAATACACACGCAATACACATACATAATATGCACACACGAGCAATACACACTCTTGAATACACACAGACACAATACACACACATAATACACATACACAATACATGCACACACAAACACAATACACTCACACACTGTATACACACTATACACACAGTGTGCTCACACTATACAAATTCAATAGACAAGCACATAATACACATACACACAATGCACATGCACACAATGCACACACACACGCAGTGCACATACATGTAATGCACACAAATGCAATACCCACACAATATACACATGGAATACACATAATACGCAATGTCCACTTGCAATATACACCCACACAATACACAATCTCCACACGTCATACACACATGCACACAAAATACACATACACACACAAAATAAATATTAAATAAACACCCACACACAATATACACATGCAATCTGCACACAAAAACACAATATACACACAAAATACACACACAATTCACACACAATATACACTCAAAATACCATCTCAGTCACCACACTACAGACTCTTTCAGGCAAATGGATACTTTGATCAACATACCTGCAAATTCTAGGAAGGCCAGACCTGCTTCTATAGCCATGATTGATGCATGACTTTAATGAACCGTCAGACAAGCTTACCTCCTCAAATATTGTCTAGCCCCATACCAGGTTACTGCCCATCCAATATTTTCATTGAGTACTTTGTGGCCTTTGAAACAAAAAGGTTATGCCGATCAGCTCTGCGAGACAGTTACTTGGTCATCTGTAGGGATGGGCGAAAAGTGTGGAAAATTTCCTGCATGACTTTTTGCAACTTTTTTCCCAGCAAAAGATTTTGCCTTTCCGCCTATGCAAAAATGTTGTCCTTTTTTTTCTATTTTAACAAATTTTCGGCCTATTTTAACATATTTTCCACCTATATTTCCTGTAGGTACTACATTTCCTACTGTAATATTACTTCTTGTGAGGGCTGAAGTTTATAAATAAGTGGCTGAAAGTCAAAGTTGTGAGTCCTACAGCAACATATGCCTTGAAAACATGTGCTAGTATGCAGAATGCATTCGTCCTTTGCCCACCACACTAACTTCCTGCTGTGACACTGGCACATATTCATGATGTCAAGTAATAAAAAAATAAATAAAAATAAAGTACAACCTACAATGAGGCAGATGTGTATGGTAGTGGTGGTGGTGGGGGACTGGCATGGTGTGATTTGTGTATGTATTTTTACCATTGTCATACGCTATCCTCCTTCTCAGATTACTGACACACATTACTTGTCTCTCACAGCAGTGCTCCCAAGTGGAGTAGATGGTGGAAACCCTTCTTCACATCCATCCTCCACCTCCTCATCTGTGCTGCTGTTAATATATTTGTCCTGGCTTTGTCTGTCATATGTGGTTTCTGCTACCCGATACTCAGATGGTATGAGATGTTGGTTCATTTTTAAGAATGCTAGTCTCCCAACATTGCTGCTTGATAGCCGTGTCCTGCGGTCATTGACAATATAACCAGCCGCACTGAAAACCATCTCAGACTCAACGCTTGCTGGAGGACAACTGAGGGTTTCCACTGCAGTACGTGTCAATGTTGGCCACACACACTGCTTTGTTTGCCAGTAGTCCATGGGGTCATTGTTTCTGCCTAAAGCATAGATATCCTGCAAGTATGCAGAAACCATCTCACATGCAGTGGGACCACTTTTAGGAGCTACACAGTGTTCCTGTGTGTCAGTTACCAACCCATACTCAGGGAGCAATTCCCAAAGAGATGTGCTGCCGGTGCCACCAGCACCACCACCACTACCCAAACAAGATTTCCAGTAATGGTAATCCGCCTAATGGTTAGTATTCCACATCTAACAGAAAACAATAAATAAAACTAAAACTATAGCATAACTGTTCTCATGCCTTGCTTGGTCAAGGAACAAATCTTACTGGAGGTGATTGGCTGGGGACCAGCTAGGAGAGTAGGAAGGCTCCAACCCGTACTTCTTTTCAAGAATTGCTCCTGCAATCGGCTTCCCAAAGTTACCAGTAACCTATATTGGATAACAGAGAAATAAATAAACAAATAAATATAAATATATATATATATATATATATATATATATTTAAATGTATCTGTGCTTACTGACAAATGCCTTAGATTATACAGCTTGTCCAATGCACCACATCTAAGTGAACAATCCTTTAACATCACCCCTATAGCTGGTAAGAGGGAAAAGGAAGATTTCTGCCATTGAAACATGCAAAGAGGTTTGCACTTTGTTAAGTAGCTGTGTGATTGTTCAGAGCATAAAAACAGATCTTTGCATATATTTATTCTAGAACAGTTTTGTATACTCCCTCATTATGGAAACAGAGAGTCTGATTTCTGATATTGTACTTACCTGCTGCTTATAAAATGTTAGTACCCTAAAATCTGTAAGTAAGGTCATCCTGTATAATACACATATCCTATATAATAATTTGCTAATGTATGTTTGTCAGAAGCTGTCATGCGCACAACAGACTGCCTGCACCGCGGCTGATAAGGAGTGGGGCACATTGTTAGATATTGTTAGATATAGTGATGGCATATTTTATTGTTCTTTAAAGATTACAAATGGCCTAGAAATAGATATAGAAAACGAAATATCAATATTTGCAGATGACACTAAATTATGCAGGGTAATTAATTCAGAACAGGATAATTGCTCTCTACAGAGGGATTTATATAAAATGGCAGACTGTGCAAACAAATGGAATATTTGTATATAAGTTTAATGTGGGGAAGTGTAAAGTCATGCATTTGGGAGGAAATAATCCCTAGGCTACTTTTGAACATAATAGAATCATTTTAGAGGACTCGTCGCTAGAGAAAGACCTGGGTATCCTTGTCAACCACAAACTTGGAAACAGTGAACAGTGTCAAACAGCAGTAGCAAAGGCAAACAAAATCCTGTCTTGCATAAAAAGAGGTATTGAAGCAAGAGAGGATAACATCATTTATTATTATTTTGCCATTGTACAAATCTCTGGTAAGACCTCACCTTGAGTATGCAGTGCAGTTTTAGGCACAAGTTCTGAAAAAGAATATACTAGAACTAGAGAGGGTACAGCGAAGAGCAACAAAATTAATTAAGGGAATGGACGACTTGACGTATGAGGAACGACTAGATAAACTTGGTTTATTTACTCTAGAGAAAAGACGACTAAGATGAGACCTTATCACATTGTACGAATATATGAGAGGTCAATAAAAGGATCTCTGCGGTGAGCTATTTATTCCAAGGCCTGATTAGGTGACCAGGGGACACCCCTTGAGATTAGAGGAAAGGAGGTTTAGACTTCTGCAGGGGAAGGGATTTTTTACAGTAAGGTTTGTTAAATTGTGGAATTCTTTGCCCAAGGAGGTGGTTATGGCAAATACAATGGATACATTCAAGAGAAGATTAGATACATTTCTTTCAAAAAGGAACATACAGGGTTATACTGTTTATTAGTAGGCAGATCAGGAAGATCTGAAAAACACTAACTTATTTGGTAACAGGTTAGCTATACAGTTCTCATGTCACTAGGGTATGAGGCAAAGGTTGAACTTGATGGACTTGTGTCTTTATTCAACCTAATTTACTATTTTACTATGTACGAAGGTTTAAGATGAGCTGTATTCTATGGCATCTGGTTATCAAACTGCCTGCAAACTGAGTTGTCTGATTATTGGTTCCTTAGAGTTAAACAGGATCTAATGAGCATGGCTTTTGCTTACTAGACACTGTTTTTCCTACTCAGTGCACCTGACTTAAACCTTTCTTGAATTTTCAATTTCTTTTATGTTTTAATAGTCATATTTGGACAAACTCATAAAAGGAGGTCATCACGACTTGAAAACAATGGAATGAAAATGTCTTACGAATGTAACAATTGTTTGAATAAAGTGAAATTAATCAGTTCATGTCAGATACTAGTGTGGTATCAGGTACAGGGTGTGGAGATCAACTGGACATCTTTCGTTATCATTGTTTGGATGAGGCGCAGAATGACCTAAATAGTGTTATTTCTTCAGTGCAAGAACAATACACAATATGGGTATTCATAGTTCATTAAACTTAAATCTGAGAAATGTTTGTCAGACTTTACTTAAAATCCATATTGAAGTTAAAGTAGACCTGTTATCTCAAGGCAAGCTTAGTTTGTCTTACAGAGAATGAAAATATTCCTATCTGTTACATTAGCCTTTTTTTCTGTAAAACCATTTTAGTTGGCACATTGTGGAACTTTATGTTTATATCCTGTACAGTATGTCAGTTTGTTCTGCTTGAGGCTAAACCTATTACTTGTTGTGATAATAGAAATGCCACCAGTGAGTGGGCTCTGCCTAGATTCATTCATAGCACCCTGTGGTAATATCGGCCCAGAATATAAACTAATGATTATAACATGGGACACTGTGTCACCAACAAATAAAGGTTAATTTCTCAAAAAACTATTTATATTACAAACATCTAGCCTAACATATAGTCAGATTTAATTTCTCTTTAACTAAGCTTAACCTGTAGTGACGGAAGACTTTTACAATGCAAAACGTGTTGTTCTATTTCCTGTCTATGCTGATCATGTGTCACACTCCTAACACACACTCCTGATATAGAGAGAACACTGTCTATGTGAAAATCATGAGCAAATCATAGAGTTAGCAAAGTCACAGCCCTGTGGCCCACCATTTCTTGTGTTTAAAGAGAGACAGCAGTATCATCATCATCCAGCAACAAAATGAGTGGAATTATTAAAAAAATGCATTTTTGCTCTGTAATAATTTTTTATGAAGCATCTCCCAGCAGCGAGTACCCTTGTTTTATTAACCCTTTGAGTGTCAGAGGAGTACCCAATGCATTGTGTTGTTTGTTTTGATCTATTGATATATTAGGATAGAATAGAAAACAAATGTGTGTGCTGCTGTCCCAATATGTCAAAGTTACGTTCAGAATTAAAAAATCTACACACAGCGCTACCGCCACAAAAGCAGACCTAACCACACATTTAAATATGAAGTAACTTCAATTCAGCAATCAACTGGACACTTCTAGTCCCCACCCTCCCAACCATTATGCTAGCTATAAGCAATTTAACAAGCAGAAATACATCCTTCTGCTCCAAGTGCTCTAAATAAATGACAGTGGATGCACACCGAATGATTGGCTGAGGAATTTGGGAGCTGTAGTTAAAGAACAGCTGGAGGGCTGCAGAATGTCCGCTACATTGGTTCATAAAGCCAGTGAGGGAATGGACCTGGTGGCCCTCCCCTTTCCAGAGCCTATGACTGTTAATATAATTATTTAGGGAAAAACTATAAAGTTATTTTAGTTACTGGTATAACATGTAGAGCAGTCTAAGTGGAAGAAACATTGTATACAATGTAACAATCATAATATGGAGCATTTCTATTTTTCAACAATGAGCTTCCAGTTTGATAAGCATGAGCTTGACCTGGTTGCTGAAACATGGCACAGAAGCAGCAGTAAATAGGTTGCATTGGTTTTTATTTGTAAGCTACAAAGCAAATCATTCCTGCTATATTGAATTTAATCCCCCCAAGATTACTGTCCCCACATGCATTACATAACATATGGGTTTTCATGTGCTTTGTTCTTGAGTCATAGCGCCAAGAAAAACACGTCATTGTGCCTTTTAGTTGATGTATTTGGTTTTTCATAAGAATGGCACCCAAAAAATCTTGTATCAAATTTTTTGTTCAGTTCTGTTAACTCTTTTGCTAGATCGTGGGCTTTATTCGAATAATGAGATAAAGATATCTGTCCACTGAAAGATCTGAAACAAAAAAAAAAACAAACATTTTCAGAATGTATATGTTACAAATATCAATTAATCTCAATGGGATGGGGGGGGGTATCTTAGGCCTTAGTGGACCATTTTTGCATTATTTTTTTGTTGTCAGAAAACACAGCTAAAAGAAACAAATCAAGAGCAAAATGAATTTCATTATGATTACATTTTTTAGTTTGATTACTTGACCAAAAGAAAAGAAAAATTACTGAGACTCTGATAAACCATTACAGAAAAAAAACAGAGAAGAAAAAATTTAAGTGGTTGCAAAACTTGCAAAATGCTGCTTAATGGTGCTTTGCGGGAAAGAACGTCAAAAGGAAGATTATCAGGGAATTATTATCTAAGATGACTTGAAGGAAGGACTATGGCATACTCTCACTTACCTTTTAGCCATTTCCTTGTCGTATCTGAGTTGAGTCTTAAACTATGCATCCCATGCAACAGATTCCTGTGAGGAACAGTGTCAAAAGTTTTACTAAAATCCAAATGAGCAAATCTACTAATATTCTCCTGACTATCACTTTAATACCATAACTGAAATATTTACATAGATTTGTTTGACAAAATCTTCATGATTTAAAGCCATGCTTCCAGTCATCATGCAAGGCATTTAATATGCAACACTTCTACTATTCAATGGCATTTCCACTGGGGTTTTTTAAACTACTGAAGTCAGACCAGAGTCCTCTAATGACCAGAGTCCTTGTGAAGTGGCACTACATAAACAGTTTTCCAATAATCTGGGACAACTCCTGTCAACAGGGGTTGGTTAAAAACCTCAGCTAAGGGTGCTACAAGCTGAGACCTAACAGGACAGTTCAGTTCTGAAATGACAGACAACCTCCTCTGTACACGAATCCCAAAAGTAAGTTTCAGCCTATTTTGGGCATCCTCATTGAGTTGAAGCTGTTTCCTAGGCACTGACAGAAAATGTTTGGATTAATTTCACCCTTAGGGAGACACCTTATTGGTTCAAAATTAAGCCAGAATATGTGAGGGGCTCACTGAGTATGGACAAAATAAAATATTGTTTGTTGTAGGGCAAGTCACCAGAAGTGTCACATTGTAGGTCTATAATGCAACTACAGAGAAAAAAATGTACATGTGCATATTAGACTAATCCCATCCAAAGGAGTAGTTCTACTATGAAATGAAAGGCATGTATCTCCTGCACAAGAATACCAGCTAACCCAAGGTGTACATGTCAACCTAATTGGGCCTCATCAGTGAGGTAAAGACGGTTTACCTAGGCACTGAAAGCTAGGGGTCCATGTTTGGATTTACCTTTCACCCTTAGGTATACACCCTAAGGCTTTTCAAAATAAAGCCAAAATGTTTAAGAGAACTGGACCACCCTTTTGGCCAGTGTTAATCTAATACACACATGGAAGTTTCTCCTCTGTAATACAGAAAGCTAAAATCTGACGCGACTGGATTACCCTTTATCCCATAGTGAGACAAAATCAAGCCAAAACCTTTGTGAGGCTGACTGGTAAAGAACAAAGCAAATAATGCTTGTTCTATGGACACTACAGAGAAAGTCATTTTGTTTATAAACAAACATTGTCCATGTCAATGTCAATATAATATAGGTCTAGACCAGTGGTTCTCAACCATTACCCTCAGGTCCCACTAACAGGCCAGGACTTGTTTGTTTCCCATCTAAATCACAGATGATTTAATCAGATGCTTAGTCAATTTGAATAACTCACCTGTACTCTAATAAGGAAATCCTCAAGCCCTGGCCTGTAAGTGAACTCTGAGCATGAAGGTTGAGAACCACTGATGTAGATACAAAAAATGCAGTGATGTATGATGGCAGCTACTTACTTAACATATAAAGATTTGGCAGGAAAATTGTAAATGACAATATCATTGTCAGTGGGACTCGGAGGTGTATTCAAAGTCGGTGGCAGAAAGAAACCCATACTTCCCCTGGTCAGTGGAAAAGTATCGAATGGAATCGCAATTGACACTGGAACTGTCATTTCAATTTGCATACCTTGGGACAAAATAAGAGACAACAGATTTTTTATTTTATTCAGCAACATTTGAGACTAAAGTGTTTAAAAACTAGATATATATTATGTAAAATAAAATATATATCTTCTTGGTGGATAGTAGGTGAATTTTCTCAAGGGCTGTTAAGGAAACCAAATTTATGAGCACCTTTTTATGGTTCATTTTATCTTGAAATGCTAGCCCTGGTGTGTTTCAAATGAATATACGTGGAAAAAAGGTTTTGACTCATATATAAAGATAGACACTCTTCTCAGAGTACAGGATTCATTACTGGAACTCATCTCCATACTTATGCAATTTTATCCCATCTTTTAACCCTTTTCATAGAGAAAAGGCATTCATTAGAACTTGGTATTGTGTGTAAGCAGTGTGTCTGTTTTGGAAACTAAAAGTTTTTAAGGTAGAATAAACACTGCAGTATACAAATTTTCAATTCTTTTGGATATATCAAAGGGTCAGAAAAACAGCTCAAAATGTACATATTTTGAACACTGTGTAACACTACTTATCCCCCACCCCATTAGCATATAGTTTAAACCCATCTCCCAAAGTATTTTATACAGGTTGAGCATCCCTTATCCGAAAATCCAAAATATTCCAAAAACCAAAATTTTTATCCACATAGTGACACCTTTGCTTTCTGACGGTTCAATGTACACAAACTTTGTTTCATGCACAATATTATTAAAAATATTATATAAAATTACCTTCAGGCTATGTGTATAAGATGTATATGAAACATAAATGAATTTTGTGTTTAGATTTGGGTCCCATCCCCAAGATATCTCATTATGTATTTGCAAATATTCTAAAATCCGAAAAAAATCCAATATCCGAAATTCTTCTGGTCCCAAGCATTTCGGATAAGGGATACTGAACCTGTAATAACAATTATAGAGTTGTTCTACTGTCCCTTGGTAGCCACATAATCACATAGAGCTGTTGGAAAACATTTGTGAATCCCAGAGATATTTACCGAAATTCCATAGTTGTACCATGATAGCCTTCATGAGCCAAAACAGTCCTTGTCTAAATATTCTATAGGGTTGATATTAACCAAGTCTGTGTCGCTTGAAACAAAATGATAAATTAAGAAAACTATGAGTACTTGTGATGAAGGGTATGTGCTTAAGCAATTAGGTAGATAAGCAGGGGTGGGTTTGGGAGGCCTCACCCTTTATAAAGGGTCAGAACCTGTATGAACATCAGCTTTGCTATTTGATTGTGTGGAAGCACATCATGCTACTATCAAAATACATCTCCAAGGACTTCAGAAAGACAGTTATTGATGCTCATCTACAAGAACAACAAGTGTATCAACCACAAAGTCAAAAAGAATCCAAGAGCAAGATCCAAGGATCTGCAGCTAATAATGTAAATGTTCATGACTCAACATTCATAAAGAAACAAGAGTGGTGTTCTTGGTAGGATAGCTAGGAGGAACCCACTGATCTCTAAAAATTTTGCTGCCCATCTGAAGTTTACAAGAGATCACAGATGCCTTCTGGGGCAGTGTTCTCTGGACAGATGAGTTAAAGGTAGGACTTTTTGTCTTAGCTGAAAAAACATTCTATTTGGTGGAAAAGAAACAGTGACTTAAAACAGGAAATCCTCATCCCAACTGTCAAGCATTGTGGTGGGGCTGTGATGGTTGGGGTTGCTTTGCTGCATCAGGCCTGGAGAGCTTGTCATCATTGACACAAACACCAATAGAAGTGAAAGAAGATTGAAAAGAAACCTGGCACAAAGCCAAAAGCAAATAGATCTGTATGATACTTTTGTGGCAGAGATCTAAGAAAAAAACTACACACATCCTAAAAAAATAATTTTATTTTTAAATACTACTGCTTAAAACCATCATTCATTGGTGACCTAAAGGGCAGTCTACTCCTAAGTAGCAAGAATGGAAATATACCTAAATATTTAAAGAGGTATACCATCTACTTGCCATGATATGATTATACATATGAACAATTGAATTATAGCTGTCCCAGTAAAAATAACATGATTAGATATTAGGGTTAACTTTAAGGATTAACCAACAAGAGACTACTAAACAGTAGAAAGCATTTAATTAAAGACACTGCAAACCAATATCTAATGATGTTATTTTTAATGGGACAGCTATAATTCAGTCATTCATCTACTAGTGTATAATCATATCAAGCCAAGTAGATGTTATACCTCTTTAAATATTTAGCTATATTTACATTCCTACTAATTAGGAGTAGGTGACTCTTTAGGTCACCGATGAGTGACGGTTTTAGCCTGTAGTATTTCAAAATAGATCTATGGCCTTTCTGGATTTAATTACACTTTTAAGAAAATTAGATTTTTATGGTGTGTGTAGTTTTTTTCTTATGTCTCTGCCACAAAATACAGTATTCAACAGATATTTTTTTCTTTTGGCTATGTGTTTGTTTCACTAATAAGATCTGTTTTTTGACACAATAGCATCATTGACACAACCATGAATTCTCAGTATATCAGAAGATTCAGAATGTAGAGTTGTAGAGAAACAGGATGTGAGCCCCTTGTATCCACTCCTGCAGAAAGTTGTTGTCCCCTGTTTTAAAGGGATAGTAATACTTAATAATTACTAACCCCTGTATTGAAGTCATATTAAAAAGAAATGTATTGCCCCCAGTGTCATCTCTCAAACCTTTATGGTCAGCGTTCTAGCTGACTGAAGGGAAGTCTGTCGTACGACCGTCAGGCGACTCTGCAGCAAAGTCAAGATTGCGTTAATAAAAACGAAATCCTTCACTGAAATGGTCTTCTACGTGTGCTTGGTTTGCAAGCACACGTAGAAGACCATTTTAGTGAAAGAGCCATCTGATGATAATAAGACCGGATTTCCGTTCAGTCAGCTACAACGCGGACTTCGGGGAAGGGAGGGGGAACTTTTGGAGCAATTATCTCTCAAACCTAAAGGTTTGAGAGATGAAACTGGGGGTAATACATTTCTTTTTATATGACTTTAATATAGGGATTAATAGTTATTAAGTATTACTATCCCTTTAAGTGTCCTCTGAGATATAATTGTGTGTATTTTCTGTGTTTCTCTGTATGCTCAGCTAACAGATTTGATGAAACAACAAAGATATGTTTGCAATGTTGATTGATTCCCGCTGTGCTTCATTGAGGAGCATGACTGGACAAGAGGCAATCAGAGTGGACAGTAAATAACCTCTCCTGACTGGTCACCTGTGGCATCTCTGTTCTATGCCCTGATTTGGATACTTATTTTCATAAGAGTGTCTGGAAATGTAGGCCATTCTGTGATTGGTGAAGTGTACCAACCCTGTGTTAAGCTCTAGCTTGAATTCTAATATTGATAAGAGTTTCTAGAAGTGTATATAAGCAGTACCCTCCACAATACAAATTTCGTCTGTATTTCTGGATGGGATTCCTGGAGGGGAGTTGACTTGTGATCCTCATTCCACCACTGCAATTGCGAAATTCACTTACCTTGCTGGTCCACTGGCGAGTGGCAGCCAACTGTTCCTGCCTTCTGCATGATCCAGAGTATACAGGACAAGAACCCATGGAGGGGGACTGCTGACTGGGCAAGCTTGTATGCTGCGTGTGCTGCGACCTCCACAAAGGTCATCAGTCTGTGTGCTGAAGCTGAGCCAAAAGTGGCTCATGCAGTAGGACAATGACCCTAAACAATTAGTAGATCTATAAAAGAATGTCTAGAGAAGAAGAAACTCCATGTTTTGGAATGGTCTAGTCAAATTCTGGATCTACAAGCCATTTAAATGTTGTGGCAGGACATGTAGACAGCTGTCCATGCAAGAATGCCCCAAAATGTCACCTAGCTGAAGCATTTTTGTAACTGGTCAACATTGCTAAAAACTGATGTACGAGAGTGACCATCATTTAAAAGAAATGATTACTTAAGGTCACTGATGATTGCCATCAGGAACCACATCTAAAGGTTCACATTTTTTTCATACATTGAATGTTGAATCAGCTATGACATAATGACAAAGCATCATGTTTGTTTGTCATGTGGCCATCATTATTCATTATTATGACTTAGATTCTAATCTGATAACATTGTAGGTGTGAAATATATGTCAATCCTAAGGGGTTCACAAACCTTTCTTCACCACTCAGTACACTGTCTGACACCCCAGTCTTGTTCCACTGACTACTGATTGCCACAGAATCATATATACACTGTCTGACACTACAGTCTTATTTGACTGTTCACAGAACCACATATGCAGTCTGCTTCCCCAACATTTTCCACTGGTAGTCACAGAACCACAAACAGAATGTCTGACACCACAGCCTTATTCAATTGTCCACTGATAGTCACAGAACCATATATAAATTGGTTGATACCCCAGCCTTGTTCCAGTGGTAGTCACAGACCACATACACGGTCTAACTTAGCTTTCTTCTACAGGTAGCCACAAAACCACATATATACTGCCTGCTTCCCGAGCCTTTTTCCACTATCCATGGCAGCCATACACTACATCTCACCCCTTCACTTTAATTTTGTAAGTTTCTGTAAGCAGAGGTTGAGTGTCCCATGTGGCTTGAGTTCCATTCAGTGTGGAGCTGATCTGCCAACAGAATGCTACATACTCTAGCAGTTCTGTGAAGCCCTGATGCAGGGGTGGATTGATCTATCAGGCATTCGGGCATGCCCCTGTGGCCTGGTGGCTGCCTGACAGTGGAGGGCCACTCCACAAAATGATTGTTTTGAAGTGTTAGTGACAGCAGTGCAGTGTCACATTCTGAAAGAGGATACATTTAAAAGGTGCCGTCTGGTGAGCCAGCCACCTGACAGCCATGTTTGTTTTTATTAACACTTAATGCATTACAAAAAAAAAAATTACACATACCACCATAAATATTTTTACAAACAAGTAGTTCAGTAGAAAGTCTGTGTGATTTACTCACAGACTGTCTACTGACTGTGCGCAGCTGGAGATCCAAAAGCTCTGGCGCCGGCCACCAACCTAATCCAGTGCTAGAGAGGCTTTTGACACATTGTAAAGCAATATATAAGGACCTCTCTAGCATTCAAGATGTTAACTGGCTTTCTCTACCTGCTTGCTGCTGCTGCCCTGCTCCTCTCTGTTGGACTCATCCTTTTGTTCCAGTCCTCTCACGGACCTTATCTAGCAGTCAGTAAATCACTGAAATTCCATTTTGTTGTCTTTTCTTTCTCCTGTCTTCAGTTTTTTTAACCCTTTCAGTGATGGGTATGCAACACATTGCTTTGCAAAGCTTTGCATACGCCTCCGGCACGGAAAGGGTTAAAGTCCCTACTCATGATCTTATACTTGGAAAATATTAACAAACCTTTGAATACCATAGGGATAGCAATGTGTTGGATACTCCATTGGCATTCAAAGGGTTAAAAAGATGTTCAAAGTAAGGGAAAATGTGTCCTTGAGCCTTGCCGATCAAGTTAAAGATGATACGTTGTGTGCAAATTGTTGCTGAATGAATAGACATATTACATTGTATTTTGTTTGCCGGCATGTGCTTGCTATGTTAGATGTCCTCCTTATGATAGCTGGTTTAGTTTGAATATTTGAATGGGTTTTAAGAGGTTTGATAGGGAAGTTGTACCTTTAACCCTCTGAGTGCCAGAGAGGTATCCAAAGCATTGGTCCTTTGGATACCCCCTGTCAATCAAAGAGTTAATACACTGAATGGCTTATGAGATGTCCATTGTCCAACACAATAAAGTTCATTCCTTATATCACTCTAGCTAGAGTTCAGAGAGAATGAACAGTTTATCTTTAATGTGTCCCTTTGTTTTTACGCTTTTCAATGAAGTTTTTTTAAATATCAGTTTTTCCCCTATTCACCCATTTCAGTTATTAGATATGTTTAACCTATTTTGATATGAGTGAAAGGACATCTTCTTTCTCTTTTTTGAGGAAACCAACTACTAAAACAAGCGGAAATTAAATTTATGCATATTCTGCATGCTCCCATTTATTTAAATGTGCCTTTTAACCCAGTTAAATGCTACCTCTCTAGTGTTCAAGGAAGTTAAAAACCCCATTTAAATCCATGTCAACAGGCAGAGTTTTCATTTTCCCCGTTTGAGTACTTGGTTTCCTCAAAATGCATCCTCTTTAACTTTATAAGCAAGGCTCAATTATACATTTTCTCTTACTTTGAACATGTTTGATTTTAACCCATAGAGTGGCAGAGGAGTATCCAATACATTGCTTTGCAAACTGAGTATCCCTCTGGCATTCAAAGGATTTTTTATGTTTTCCAATTATGAAATCATAATAACTCAATCACACACACACACATGTACTTACTGTAGCCTTCTTCTACCCCCAGGTTCCTCCATGTGTCCATACATATCAACTCACTAACCCCCATATCCTCATAAACAGCACCATGTGCCATTTAGTAGCATCCCAAATGTGTTCCCAAATATATTTACTCAATGGCTGCCTCCATATGCCAACTTTTACCTCCAAGCACTTCCCTGTGCCCATTTATAACCACATTGGCCATCAATTGTCCCCAGACATCACTATATTCTACCTACTAGTCCCCATGTGCCTTCATGTCAATGTATAGATACATAGTGACCATCATATGCCCCCAAAACAGCCCACATTTACATCAAAAATGCCTCCCTGTGCACATATATATATATATATATATATATATATATATATATATACACTATTGGACGACGGCATTGCCCGTCTGTTTGTTTGTTTTTTACATCCTTGTATTCATTTATATGAAGTGCAATTTTTCAATAAAACTGTGTTGTGAAGGGTATGTTATTGACGCTTGGCAATGTAGTGGAAGCTGCCAGTATTGAAGGTAAAAATGATACTGCATTGACTGTAACACACATTCACATACATAGAGGCAAAGTGTGGCACACACCTGAGTCACTGACACCTGTGACAAACACACACATACACACACACAATGCCCTAATTGCAAGTGGAGTGTGGACGTAATTGTTGTTTCTTATATGGAACACGTTTTTTACTTCCTATATTTTCAGATTGTTCTGAACTGTATGCCCATATTCAATGAAAATTGTTAACAAATGTATGCATCAAAAAAAAAAGGATACATTCTGAAGAAACCAACTATTGAAAGAGGGGGAAATTAAAATTCTGCAAATTTCCATGAATGTAAATGGAGATTTTACCCCATTTAATGCTTGAGAGATCTCATTTGGAGAGCTTTATAGCATTGATGAGGTTAAAAAGACTCCTTGAAATCAATGGGAATTGGTAGAATTGGCTTTCCCCTTGTTTCAGTAGTTAATTTATACAGAAATAATCCTATTTAAAGGGATAGTAATACTTAAGAATTAAAAAAATATATGTTGTAGGGTTCATGTCCCCAAATAAAACAAGGGTACTCCCATTGCTGAGATATTTTATTTTATTAAAAAATTCTAACAGCTCAAACTTGGTTTTTTTAACTGAAATATCACAGTGGTCTGAAAATTTACAGTGGTGCTGCTGCTACACTATCCTATGGAGATTTATGGTCTACAGACCAGAGCAGTTCATAGGATGGTGTAGCAACAGCACCACTGTAAATTTTCAGGCCACTGTGATATTGCACCTAAAAAATTCAAGTTTGAGCTGTTATAATTTTTTAATAAAATATCTCTGAGCAGTGGGAGTAGCCTTGTTTTACTCAGGGGGATAAACCCTACAACATATTTTTTTTTACATTTTAAGTGTTACTATCCCTTTAACTTGATGAAGCAGGGCCAAAGACCCATTTTCTGCATCGGAACTGCTTTGCAATGTGCTAGTGTGGTGATGTAGTATGCTCTGTCCAGGCTTCAAATTGGGTTGATGTTTGCAGTGTTTTGCTCTTTATCTAGCCAGTGAAACATACACACACTTTCTCTCTCTCTCTCTCTCTGCTTCCCCAGCCTTCGTCCACTAAGTCTCGAGGGAAGATTATCCTCTGATGCAGAGTATGGCTCCTACATTTTTGGTCTGGCTTCTAGAGCCAAACCACATTTGTTTAGCCCTGCCCTTTGCCCTACTGATCTCATGTATGGTATATTGTGCTGTTGGTTTCATACAATGGTATATTAGTTTTATGTAATAGTATATTTCTCTTTTGATTTCATGTAATGGTATGCTGCCATTTTTCCTACTGATGTCATGCAATGGTATATTGTCCTTTGCTCTGTTTGTTTAATGTAATGGTATATTGCCCTTATCTCTACTGATATCTTGCATGCTATATTGCTCTTTTTGATTCATGTAATGGGATATTGCCCTTTGCTTTAGCTGCGCTATCACTATCATAGCATAGTTGTATTTAAATTTAAAGCTCTGTGGTATCACTAGTGTAGATTCTCTGTAGTATCATTTGGGTAGCTCTTTTTTATTGTAAGCACTTTGGTATCAATAATGTATCTTCACTTAGATTATAAGTATTTAAAGGAATAGTAATACTTAAGATGTAAAAAAATTTATGTTGTAGGGTTTAGGTCCCTAAATAAAACAAGGGTGCTCCCACTGCTGATAGATATTTTATTAAAAAATTAAAACAGTTCAAACTTGAATTTTTTAGGTGCAATATAACAGTGGCCTGAAAATTTACAGTGGTGCTGTTGCTACATCATCCTATGGAGATTTATGGTCTAATGACCAGAGCAGTCCATAGGATGGTGTAGCAACAGCATCACTGTAAATTTTCAGGCCACTGTGACAATGCACCTGAAAATATGTCTCAGCAGTGGGAGTACCCTTGTTTACTCAGGGACATAAACCCTACAACATATGATTTTTTACATTTTAAGTATTACTATCCCTTTAAAAAATTGTGGGATCTCAAAATAAGGTGAATACTGAAAATAATCATACCTGTATCTCTGCATGCCCAGAGAGTGAGAGTGCATATGTGTTGTAATGACAATTCTCATTTCTGCCGCTTTATTTGTAGTTCTACATTGACAGTTAAATGCCTTATTTAATAATAACTAATATTAAATAATCATAATTAGTATGGCTCTTTGTAAACCCATGGTGTGTATCTCTCTCTGCATGACCCTCAGTGTGTGTGTGTCTGCATGACCAGAGTGAATGTGTGTGTCTGAACCATGTGTGTACTAATGGCAATTCTCGTTTCTTCTGTTATTATGTATTTATAATACCTTATTTAATATTTTTGCTGCATTCTGCATAGCTTTTTGGTAACCCAGTAGGAAAAATTTATTTTTACCAAAAGTAGTAGTGCATATTACTTTTTCTCCCACAATATAAGGCAATTTTAACTTGTCACTGGATTGCTCGTAGTCGTAATGAATTATGTCTGGCTTCCAAGCAGGGCCGGCCCAAGACATTTTGCTGCCTGGGTCCATGAATGAAATGCTGCCCACCACTCCAGCAAAACCACGCCCACCAAAACATGCCCACATCCATGTTTTATTATATATATATATATATATATATATATATATATATATATATATATTTATTTATTTTTAAGCCCCATTTATCCCTTTGCAAGGCATTCAAAGGGTTAAATCAATTGAAAATTCTGATTTGTCCCCTACAAAGCAGGTGGTTTATGCTTTGGCTTTTTGGCTCTCTTCCACAATCCACCCCTGGTCTTATCCCCCCTTTAGACTTTCCCCCCTTTTTCACTCAGTCACCCCCCTTTGGACTTTCTCTCCTTTTCACTCAGTCTCTCCCCTTTTCTTTCTCTCTACTTTTCACTCAGTCTCTCCCCTTTTCTTTATCTCCCCTTTTCACTCAGTCTCTCCCCTTTTCTTTCTCTCCCCTTCTAGTCTTGACTTCTCTTTTGTCTCTCCCCCCAGTGCCTCTTTTTCTCCCCTTACCTCTTTATGCAGTCTTGTGAAGTCCTCTTGAGTCCTGACCCGAAGGCTTGCAGTGACTTGTTGAGTCCAATGTCTTTTCTCCCACTGCCCGCATTGACAGAAGCCGGAACCATGTGACACGCGTGACACAGACGTGGTGCATGTTTGGGGTTTCTTCATCTATCTGGGCGCCACTTTTCAAACTTGTTCTGAGGACAGTGCAAGTTTAAAAGTGACATCTAGGCCGATGAATCAAAATGCATCATGTCTGCATAGCTGCGTGTCACATGACATGGTCCCGGCTGCTGTCAAAGTCTTGGGTTGGCCAATACATTTCTCACTCTCCCCTGCTATGCTACAGACTTGGGCTGCAAGTGGTGAGTGGGGAGCACAGCATTTTGGCGGGGAGTCCCAGAAAGTTAATATCAGTGCAGAGGGCATTTTTTTTCAAGTATGTGAGGGGACAGCAAATTGCTGCCCCTGTCAAAGTGCCGCCTGGGTCCCATGGACCCACCAGGACCCATGTAAGGGCCAGCTCTGCTCCCAAGTACAGTATTTTATAGTTTTACTCACTGCCAAATTTAATCCCAAGTAAACAAAAATATTTGAAAACATAACGTTATCTTTACACGGGCATTGATACAATGGAAAAATGTGAGGTTGATTCCTGGCATGAAAGAGGTTGAGAATATGGGGAATTTTCATTTGTCCCCTGTGGTGCAGTTTATTTGCCCTAGAATTTAGCTTCCTGAGTGCAGACCAATGTGTGGTAATATTTGCCCAGAAACTAATTTGCACAAACTGCCACAGTTTAAGGTGCATTGATCAAAAACAACTATATTATAAATAAATGACTAGCACACTATATAGACAGATTTTATCATGGCTGACAAGTCCACTTTCATCCAACTTTTTTTACTTTATTCTTCTAAAAATGTATTATTTGTTTTAGAGTAAAGTAAAAAAGAAAATGAGTAAAAGGAAAGGTGGAGCAGAAAAGCTTCGGGACAAGAAACGTAAACTTTTGGCTGAAACTGCAAAGCAGTGCAGAAATGCTCACCACACATTTCCAGACACACAATGCCATAGCATCTCCCTTTAGTGCATCTCCACCCTGGAGTATTTGTGGCACAAACCAACTTCATCACAGGGGACACATATAAATTTTCATTGCATTAAAAAAAGTCTTTACTTGCATTTTCTCCACTGAATGATTTGTGAGTCCAGTGGCAGTGGCGTAACAATGGGGGTCGCAGCGGTCGCACCTGCGACCGGGCCCGTCACTCCAGGGGCCCGGCCCCCCCTGCGACCCCCCCTGCGACCCCCTCGCCTGCAGCAGTCGCTTAGCTGAGCTCCCACTCAGCGCGCCGCTCTAGTAATACAGAGCGCTGGGAGATGACATCATCTCCCAGCCTCTGCATTACTAGAGCGGCGTGCGGGAGCTCCAGTTACAGAGATCTGTGCCGAAGGAGGCACAGATCTGTCAAGACACTCCACTAGACCATCAAGGACTGGAGGTAGGGGCAATGTGGAGATAAAGGGGAAATGTGGAGATGAAGGGGCAATGTGAAGATGGGGGCATTGTGGAAGGGGAAATGTGGAGATGGAGGCATTGTGGAAGGGGCAATGTGAAGATGGGGGCATTGTGGAAGGGGAAATGTAGAGATGGGGGCATTGTGGAAGGGGCATTGTGGAGATGAATGGGGGGCATTGTGGAGATGAAGGGGACATTGTGGAAGGGGCATTGTGGAGATGAAGGGGGCATTGTGGAAGGGGCAATGTGGAGATGAAAGGGGGCATTGTGGAGATGAAGGGGGCATTGCGGAAGGGGCAATGTGGAGATGAAGGGGGCATTGTGGAAGGGGCAATGTGGGTGAGGGTGCCAATGTGGTCGGGGGGGGGCCCATGGCAATTCTTGAACCAGGGCCCGGTGGCTTCTAGTTACGCCTCTGTCCAGTGGAGCATAGGTCTCTGTGTTTCCAGACTGATATGTAACTAGAATAGGGGCACTACCCTGAGCACTGGAAAGAGGCTGCTGGACATGGATCTTACTCGTTAAGCTAATGTGGTGCAGTTCTGGAGCAGACTTGTAATCATTTTAATGCTAGGGACATCTGGAACATAACAGGCTGGAAACCTTTCTAGCATTCATGGGGTTAATTGCCTCAGTAAAATGAATGCAGATTTTCATTTGACCATTTATGGTGCAGTTGGTTTGCTCCTTGATGAAGAAGGCCAGTTGTTTTACAAAAAAAAAAAAAAAAATTAAACAAAAAAAAAACTTATAGATTGTGTCAAGGCATCTAATGCTGCATGTATTTCAATGGGCAAATGTCTGTACATAATGCATCTTTTTATATCCATTAACTACTCTGGGACCAGAGGGCTGTGTAATGCATGCAAATCAATGCATTGCACACTCATCTGGTCCTTTAGGGGTTAACAAAAACACAAAAAAGCAGCTCATAAATAGATTACATGTATTTGGATCTATTTCCTATTTGCTCTGAGATTTTCAGGTGTAAAACTTTGTACTCAGTTAACAAACTGATAAATACACAAATTACTAGAAAACCATAAAAGAAAAAAAATTGCTATTTTACAGCTCATACTAATTTACTGCATGAGGAATAAAGCCCCAGTGGAGAAGGGTGAAACAAGGACCATGAATAATAATATTGCACTGTAGATTCGTGCAGTAATGAATAGGTTACACCCTCTGACACTCCCCTGACAGTATAAAGGTAAAGGCGATTGCTTCTACCTGCAGTACATCAGTGTATCTTAAGAGCAAGGATGAATCCGTGGTGTCTGTTACTCCTGACCCTGTTCTCTCTTTATGACACTGTGGTGGAAGCTGAAGAACCATCTGCACCTATTTCTCCACTTCCTGAATTCTGCCATAATAGACAATGTCCCAGATTCACGCTGATTAAAAAATATGAAGTAAGTGAGATGCAGTTTTTGGTGGGAAGAGAAGTGCAGTTTTTTCCAGTCACAGCGTTTAACAGTTGTAGTGTAGTTGTGTGCCCAGTGCACTGTGATCAATGCATTAGACATCACTCTAATGCTCGAAGAGGATTACAGATGTGCTATATGGGACATAAGGATAATTATTTATTCATTTATTTATATTATTTATGTATCTTAATGTGTTCTAGTTCTCTGCTACATGTATGTGTATATATACATTTACAGGTATAGTACCATTGGGTATGCAAAACTTTTCATCATTAACTCCCTGAGGACCAGAGAAGCAACGTATTGCATACCCCTCTGGGCCCCCAGGGGTTAAACAGATGAACAATACAGGGGATGTATACATATACAAAAAATAAAGAAAAATAAATAAAACTGCAGTAAAGAAAGCAGAAGGAAGAGTTTTCTGTCCCAAAGAGCTTATATTCTACTTAGGTATAACCGTTTGAGTGCCAGGCAGATATCCAATGCATTGCAACCTCCCTGGTACTCAAACGGTTAATAGACAACTAAAAAAAGCAAAATATATCTACATAAGTGCAAACTGTGGGACCACACAGACAACTAGTTTGTGTATGTTTGTGTGTATATGTGTGTGTGTATATATGTGTGTGTATGTGTGTATATGTGTGTGTGTGTATGTGTGCATGTGTGTGTGTGTATATGTGTGTGTGTGTATATGTGTGTGTGTGTGTGTGTGAGTGTGTGCATGTGTGTGTGTATGTGTATATGTGTGTGTATGTGTGTGTATATGTATGTGTGTATGTGTGTGTGTATGTGTGTATGTGTATATGTCTGTATGTGTATATGTGTGTGTGTGTGTGTGTGTATATGTGTGTGTGTGTATGTGTGTGTATGTGTGTGTGTGTATGTATGTGTGCGTGTATGTATGTGTGTGTGTGTGTTTTGTGTGTGTGTGTGTGTGTGTGTGCAAGTGTGGCACTCTGAGTATTAAATGGGTATTAAACTCATTGTACACCAAGAGAATATAGTCTGCAGAAGCAAGTATTAAGTATTTTTTATTATTAGTATTGAAAATCCTATGACTGCATTGTCTATAGTTCTTTTGCTGCTGTTTTAACCTCCTACCAGCAGGTGGCGATCACTATGTTCTCAGACACAGTAACTGTACTTGATATCATGTGAACTCCTCAGTGGCTCAGTAATCCTGAGGCAAGCACTGAATGCAGTTCAGAGACATAGCACTAGAACGCCCAGAGTAAAACAGTATCATTTATCTGTTTTCGGGTAGGCAGAAAAGAATCCAAGTATAATGGTCAATGTGAAATGTTATTAAAGTTATTTAGATATGAAATAATATTGTATGGAACAGAGTTTATTAAGACAGACCCCTGTGAAACAATTGCTGTAACAGGTCTTGTAAAATATGTATTGTAGACTGCAGTAATTGTATAAATGTCTGTATAAGTTTATTCGCTCCATTAGCATAGATGGGGACAGCTTAACAAAGTAAAAGCAGAGTTAGTTTGTAAACATGTTATTAAATTTATTCGCTGCAGCCACATGTTGTAAAGCAATAGAAACCTTATGTCTAAGCAACTCTGGTATGTTTTATTGGTGAGAAATTTAAGCAGAATGTTATTGTTTGCTTTGTATAATAAATCTTCTGGGTAAAACTCCAACAGAGATTTAAAGTGTATAATGATGTTATACTGTCATGTTATATATACTCAGTGGCTCAGTAATCCTGAGGCAAGCACTGAATGCAATTCAGCGACATAGCACTAGAACGCCCAGAGTAAAGCAGTATCATTTATCTGTTTTCAGAAAAAGACCACAAAATAAATGTGTTGCACCAGAACAAGCTCTGTCTCTTTATTCTAAAAATGCAACACATATGTGTATATGTGTGTGTGTGTGTGTGTTTGTTGGGTGGGGGTTTGCAAGCTCATAGATCAGGCTGACTGTCTAATATAGTGCATATATTTATATGTGCAGGGGAAATGGGGACAATATTTTGAGACTAAAGTGCCTTTAAGTGGACCTGTTATCTTTAGCTTGTATGTATATATATATATATATATATATATATATTTAAATGTAGTGAAGAGAATGAACCATACTCATCAACAAGACCTATGAGTGCAGTTAATTCTCTTCAATATTATATCCTATTTTCTCCAGGACTGGCACACAGGCAATTTTTCTCTATATACAGTGAGTGCTCTGCTGGATGACGATATATATATATATATATATATATATATATATATATATATATATATATATATATATTATGTAGTAATTATCTAGGGAAGGGAGTTACTGATAAGGAAAGGAAAAGAATTGTTGTACACTAACTGCCCGAAAGGAGACAAAGTCCCAAAATTCCTACTAATTTAAATTGCATTTTTATTCTCTCAAATTATAATTACAAAGTTGATGAGGCTGATAAAAAGACATGCGTCCATCAAGATCAGCCCGTACCCCACTGATCCAGTGGAAGGCAACCCCCCGCCCCGCCATTGAAGCCATTTTCAATTAAGCACCAAGTGGGTAAAAATTCCCTTCCTGGCTCTAAAAGGCAGTTTGATATTTCCTTGGCTCAACATCCTATCTGCTTTGAATCCAGCTGTCTTAGTTCTCAATATTATTCTGAGCTAGAAAGGTATATATTTAAAAGGGCTATAGTATCTGCAAACACAGATTTATTGCCCTTACTGTAAAAATGTCATACCTTTGTTTTGTCATTAATTAATGGATGTCCTTTTGGTTTTACTCAGCTCTTTGAATACATTTTTCCTCAGAAAGTTATTTGTTTTGAACTCAAATATATTTGTAAATGGTATTCATATAACCATTTAGATATCTATTTTCTGATTTAACCAAACCCAGTTTGGCTAGTCTCTCTTTATAACTTAGATCCTCCAATCCTTTTATCAATTTTGCTGCATATCTCTGCACTTTTTCTGGTTCAATATTTTTTAAACTGGTTTCCAAAACTGTTTTCTATATTCTAGATGAGGCCTAACCAAGGATATATATATATAAGTAGAATTATATTTGCATCCAGTGCATCTATACCCTTTTTTATGCACGGTACTACCCTCTTGACTCTTGCAGAGGTTGGGAGACAGAGCACACAGTTGTGTAGTCTATTGTTTATCAGTCCTAAATCTATCTCTAACCAGTATTCCCCTAATATTTTCCAATTTAGCATATATGTAGCACTAGTGTAAAAGCCGTGTACACGGGCCAAGGTCCGGGTAATGTTAACCTTTTGAGTGCCAGAGGGGCACGCAACGCTTTGCTTTGCAATGCGTTGTGTACCCCTCTGGCATTCAAAGGGTTAAGCTCCTGCTACCGCACTACTCTACACAATGCAATCATGCGCAGTAGAGACTGCCTGAACGCGGGCAGTCTCTACTGCGCATGACTGCATCGTGACAAACATCCCAGCAAATGATTATATAGGATGTTTGGTTCTGTAGCCCAAATGCATTACTTTTCCTTTATTTATATTAAACTGCATCTGCCACTTTTTTACCCATTCACTCAATTTAATCAAATCATTCTGCAGAGGAAAAAAAAACTCCCATTCTGTATGTATATCCTTATACCGTTTAGCGTAATCATCAAAGATAGAGACACTACTTTCAATACTCACTTCAAGATCATTAATAAACAATGAACCAAACCCAGTCCTGAACTCCACTTACAAGTTTAGATCCAACTAAAAACTCTTGCAGTCTATTATCTAACCACTTTTCTATCCATGCACAGATATCCCCTCCCAAGCTGAAGCCTTTTAATTTATGCACTAATCCGCACAGTACCAAAGGCTTTTGCAAAACCCAACCATACTGTATCAACAGCTATACCCTTATCCAAGTTACAACTTACCCCTTCATAGAATGTAAGTAAATTAGTGACATCCTCTATTCTTCATAAAACTATGCTGACCTACTAATAATGTTGTTTATTACATAGTATTGAATACTTTTGGATTAATAACCATTCTAATACCTTACCCACTATGTAAATAAAGCTCACAGATTTATAGATCCCACTAAAGATTGTGTCCCCCTTTTTAATAACTGTATTACATATGCTTTCATCCATTCACAGGACACTATACCTGATGATAGTGAATCAATAAATATTAAGTATAATGTTATGGCTTACAGTGGCGAGTAACTTTTCAGGTCTGGCTAGTAGCAAAGGACTTATAAGCCCTGGTTTTGCTATTACTAAGTTCTTATGTACCCTTCTTATCTTTGAAGATTACATTCCATTGAATATCCTTCAATACATTGAAAAATTTTAGCATTTTAAAATTATCCTTTTTAAAGTTGAATGTTTTGGTTAAACCCTGTTAATGGATCTCTCATAGAACATTTTAAAGGATATCTTATTATGGTTACTGTTGCACAAATGTTCCCTTTCCTATATATTATATACCATTTCAGAATTGTTTGTGACCACTAGGTCCAGCATGACCTCATTTCTAGATGAATCATCTTATAGTTGGAACACAAAATTGTCATAATCATACTTACATGCTGTATGTCATATTTCTCCAGTCAATTTCAGGGTAGGCATCCCATTATGATGGCATTTCCTGACTGAGAAGCCTTTTCCATTTTCAGTAATAGCTGAACTTCTTCAAACTCCCAATTATTAGGTGGCTTGTAGGTAATGACAGATACAATGGACACATTAAAGAGAAGAAAAGATGCATTTCTAGAGGAAGGGAACATACTGAGTTATACTGTGTATTAGTAGGTAAAACAGGAAGTTCTGATAAACAGAGCAATACCCATTTAGGAGTCTGGAAGGCTTGTATTGTTCTTGTTTTCTTGGCAAAACTGTGGCAAAGATTGAACTTGATGGACTTATGTCTTTTTTCAACCTAATTTACTATGTAACTATATAACTATAAATTATCATTAACATATATTTATTATATATGCCACTAATGTTTTTATTTCAACCCACAGGTCAATTTCACTAAACCTTTCATTAATATTTTCTCTAATACTAGGCATGCTTCCTATGGTATGCTATTGACATTTCGCCGGGTCTTGGGCGATCATGAAAACAGAGCATTAAAAATTACACCTGAATCAAATGGGCAACGTGAGAATGTTGCCCCAATCAAAAAAGTGACATTCTCATGTTGCCCAATTAAAGGTTGCATTATTTTGTTCTGTCTCGTCCTGCCTTGGGGCTTGCACCTCATTCGCCATGTCCCAGCACTATCCCAGCACATCGTCCCTCTCCCCTGCACTAAGTACCTCACTTCCCCCTCTGCAGCACCCACAGCGTGTAACTTGAGAGCATCATCCATGGATAACATTTATTTTAAACCACAAAGAATATCACCTTTTTTTGAGGTTAGATCCATTTATTCATATATCCTGCTGACACACTCCTGCTTTCTGACAAATTAAAGATTCCAAAACAGCGCAGTCTATCAATAATGGCAATATGGGCTCAGCATGATGATCTTGTAGGACACCATAACATAATGAACTCTCATGTGGCATAAAGGTCACCTTATCATGAACATATATCATTCAACTTTATATGCAGAGGCAGAGGAGGACATGAGGTACGTCGTGCAGGGGAGAGGGACGATGTGCTGGGACTCTATACTGGTGAATGAGGTACAAGCCACAGGACAGGAGGACGTGACAGAACAGACTTCATGCGACCTTTAAGCAGAAAATATGAGAATGTCTTTTGATTGGGGCAACATTCTCATGTCGCCCATTTGATTCAGGCGTCATTTTTAATGCGCCGTTTACATGGCCGCTTAAGATATGGCGACATTTCCAAATTGAAGTGCTTCATATATAGGTACACCCTCATCCCCTTTTATTATCCATGTCCTTCCAAGTTGGTTACAACTTTTTAAGAGTACTTGTTGGTTACAGTGATGCTGCAGACGATACCAAGATCTGTTTTCCTTAACTTTACACTGCTTCTGGCTAGCTTTATATAAATTTGACCTGCTACAAATATGGCCAGTGTACAGAAAATAGAAAACATGTATGTAATAATTTTTCACATCTTCATATAGTGTACATGGATCTGTAGAGAGTAAAGACACATTGGTGGAGATGCACTAAAGGTCGAAGAGAGCTCTGGATGGTGGTGTCCTATCAGATCAGTGTCAAAAGCACATCAACAGTATGCACTAATGTGTCTTCAACATCATATCCCCATCAATTCGACAATAATCTGTCCACATCTACATCAATCCGACATACCGTCAACAGTTTTATGAATTTTCACTTATCACATCGACAATGGCCTATTTCCATAAGGAAATGCAGCATAATGAGTAATTTGGAAATGGAGGATAATGAGCCATTATCATATTCATGTAGATGTGTTTATATGTTAATGTGGCTGTTCACCACATGCACTAAGCTGTAATAGCTGTCTATGCTATCAGAGTTCACAGTCCCAACTTCACCTACTTGAGGTTGACAATGCTAGGATCTCCCTGTAGTTTCCTATGCAGTAATATCTCTCAGTCAATCATAAGCATGGAGGGTTGTCGAACTATTCGCAATGTTGACAGATGCTCTCCCTTACACATCACCAGTAGTAGACAACCTTGAAGTCAGAGAGCAATCTCTATGCTTCCCCACTTAGACAGTAGGGGAGTGGAGAGAATCATTTCAGCACCACAAACAGCATCACTTTCTTAACCCTTTGAGTGCCACCCCTGTGGCACTCAAAAGAGTTAGAAAAGTATACCAACCAATACACAATCATCCCCTCAGCCCTGTATCATTTTTCATAATTATTTTTGTTGCTCATTCCCAAGGGAACAAGGCTGGGGCTCAGGCATATCCATGGGATTTGCGGTTACAAGCTGCCCTCCAGCCTTGTTCCTTTGCTCACTGGTAGTCATAGAACCCCATGTACACTGCCTGGCCCCCCAGACTTGTTTGTTGCTCACTGGTAGCCACACATCATCATTTACACTGACATCCCCCCAGCCTTGTTCCCTTGCCAACTAGTTACCACAAATCCCCATAGACACTGACTGGGCAATGAAACAAGGTTGGGGGGTGTTAGTCTTTGTATGTGGGGCTAACACACAGTGGCAATGTTCCCCATTCTCCTGAAAAATGCTTATGTTCAACATGCTGCCCCCCACAATGCTTATGTTTGACATGCTACCCCCTCCCCACAATGCTTAAGTTTGACATGCTGCCCACCCCCCATGCTTATGATCGACATGCTGCCACTGTACAATACTTAGGTTCCTGACAATGCTTAGCGATCGTGTGTACATATAAAAATGCACAGTGCAGAATCTCTTAATCCTGCTCTATGTGCTGTTTTGTTTTTAAAGAAAGTCAGACCTCGTGGGGCGCATCAGGACCCCTCCTGATGTCCCCCTGGCACTGATCACCTATCCAATAGCATTTGTGATGGATGTGTGACCAGCAAGATCACCACCTTATTCTACCTTCTTCTGTTCAAACCAGTGTTCTACAAATGTCCAGGTTACGTAGGAGGATCCTCAAGACCCATGTGATGCATGTGGGTAAACAGAGAAAATTCTCTCTGAATTCAGAGTTGTCTACTGTTGGTGATGTGTAAAGGAGGGCATCTCTTCCACAACACCAGCAGTTTGACAACCCTGTATACTAATAGGGAACTTCTCCTTCCCTCCCCTCCCCTCCCCTTGCATCCCTAAGTTTTAGTGCATATGGCGATGTGTGTCTTCATCGAAAAGGTGAAGTGCTTTACACACATAGACAAAATCATATCGCCATTCGCCACAGCATCGACCTTTAGTGCATTTCACCCATTATGTCATATGAATATGTAAGTAGATAAACCTAAGAATAGTGAAATGTTGTATCCAGGTTGTGTTTGAGATGTAGCTATCAGTACTCATGCCGGATAATGTCCACATTCCAGTGGTCTATTCTGGTTACTAGCAAGGACAGCTAGAGTTACAGATGATTAAGGAAATCACATTTAGTGAAAAGACAGTTATTTTAACATTTAAAGTGACAGATATTAGTTGCATTAGTTCTAACATGCCCCCTTTTTATAGTCTAAAACCAATAAATTGTGCTAACTCACTCTCCTTTTGTGTCATATTTAAACATTATCCAGGAATTGTACCTGAGAGTCACTGTCAGAGAAGTCTCTTAACCCCTTAACGCCCTGTGACGTGCCAGGACCATTACCGTTTTTTCCCTTAATGACCGGTGCTCCTGCGGAAACACTGTAAGTAATAACGGGGTCTGAAATTGAATGGCCCAAGACTGAAGCAGTCTCTCTCAGACCCCCATTTGGAGCTCCATTAGACATAATGAGTCACGTGTGCAGGCACTCTGACAGCTATCAAATCTGTCCTTATGAGAAGGTAACTTCCCTGGACCGCTGGTCGTTAAGGGGTTAACAGACAGTTCATTCTATTAAGCATTTCATAATATTTTTTTCTATAATAATTCTTTTTTTAGTTATTGCAGCAAAATAACTTGATAAAATAAAGAATTAAGGAATTACCAAGAGTGAATTCTACTGATAATCTTGAAGACATTTTAAACCTCCCGTATCATGAAGACACAGAAATTAATTTTGTTACTTATAGCTCACTTTGCTTGTCTTGAAACATAACTTTGAAATCTTTATCTATGTAAATTTACACAGCCTGCTCCTCCAAAGGAAGGTCATTTATATGAGATATATTGAATTGTAATGGAAGTATACCTACATCTCACTTGAACCCCTTAAGGACCGGACGTGCACGCATGCGTCGGTCACTTAAGGCCACGAAGCATTTTTTTTTTTAACTGATCCGATTCCGGACTCCCCGAACAGCGTGCAGCCTCGCAGGGAGCCCTGAATTCCATGGTCCTTTAGGTACGTCATGGGTCGTTAAGGGGTTAAAATCTGTAAAATGTGATCAGAGACTTGTGGAGGTATATTTCCTCAATACAATATAAACTCTCAGAATGTTTCAATAAAACAAAAATGATCAATTCCTGAACACATACCATTCCTTTCCCTACAGGAGTGATAACATTTTGGCTATTTTTAGTATGTCTACACAGTCAGAGAATAGA
Organism: Rhinophrynus dorsalis; assembly: GCA_037306005.1. Lineage (NCBI taxonomy): Eukaryota > Metazoa > Chordata > Amphibia > Anura > Rhinophrynidae > Rhinophrynus > Rhinophrynus dorsalis. The sequence goes on from CM074720.1 coordinate 105,122,348, forward strand.
AATAGTCATAAAATGTTATGATAAATAATCTTATAACTAAAATGGAATCAAATTTGGTAATATCAAAACAATAAAGCAACAGTCCTTAATATGTAAAAGATTCCTAGCATAATCAGTGGAAGCAAGGTTTGATCTTTAAAGGGATAGTAATACTTAAGTATTACTAAGCCCTATATTAAAGTCCTATTAAAAATAAATGTATTGCTCCCAGTGTCATCTCTCAAACCTTTATGGTTTGAGAGATAATCGCTCCTAAAGTTGCCCTCTCCCTCCCCCTTCCTCGATTGACCCATAAACACGTACGTTCCTATTAATTCTAGGAAGCACTGGCCCATAACCACTACCATTAATACACTTTGGTCCCAGGAAGGATGGACCCAAAACATATCACAATCTTTAAAACATGTTCTCCTCCTACCTAGGATGAAAGTGTTCTAATGGAAGAGGAAGCCAGGAAGGGGGCCTGGGCCACAGATGCACTGTAGCCGAAAGGCTTAGCCCAGATACTTGCAGTTAAATGTTTAATGCAGTCTCCACCATTACATGCTTGGGGCCATTGTATGGGTGCCCCTCTTGCCCAGGCCAGGGACATCATTCCCTTCTTGTCCCCCCTTGAAGGTGGCCCACAGCAGAACTACAGTATAAGTACAGTGGGGCCCTCTGACCAAGTTGGGGCTCTAAGTAGGTACTTAGTCTGGTTATATTATAGCACTATAACTGCTTGGGAGTCATAATTGGTAAGGTTGCACCAGCTCATACTTTACAAGAGCTAGTGGAGTGGTTCCCAACGACATCCTCAGGGGCACCAAATGGGCCATACTTGAGGACAGGTATGTTAATTCAAGGCTCAACCATATAATTAACTCATTTGTTCACAAGCAGGGAAATCCTAAAGACTTGGCCTGTTAGGTATCCCTGAGGGTTGAGAACCACTGAGCTAGTGGGAAAATCAGAGGGGATGAAGTAGAGCTGGAGCAATTCAGGGGAAACCAGCTGCACCATAGTGGGCAATAAACCACATCCATTGGTCTAAATGGGACTTTTAACTTCTTGAATGTTAGCAATGTCTCCAGTGCATTGTTATGTGAAGCACTTGTCACCTCTTTTTGCATTCAAGGGTTTTAAAGCCCTATATGAATAAATATAAATTTGTGGAGTTTTTGTTTATCCCCTATGGCACAGGTGTTCCATTTCAACATTTCTAGCATATCAACCCCACGTCTTCGTCATGTTGTGGGATGAGTGCTCTACATAAGAAAAAAAATCTACATAATCATGTAAGGAGAACTACTTGGAAAGTTCTACTTACACAGGGACTCCTGTATGGCATACACCCGAACGTGGCATACTTCTCAGTAGTTTTTCATGGAGTAGCTTTGTACTCATTTATGGCAACATGCAGGAAATATGAGAGCATTTACTTCCATGTTTAGCTTTCTACTTTAATGCATTTTACCACTGTGTTTCTATAAGTACTATAAACATATCACAAAGTCTTCTGCTCTTTTCTGTGTTTCTCAGCATTTTGAGCATCGAGCCTATGAAGCAACTCGCTGGGTTAGGACAACTGTAGACCTGACGAGGAATAGTAGTGGAATACGTGACAGCATCTTGCACCTGTTAGAGTATATAAATGGCAAGAACTCAGAAGGTAAGACATCACATAGAGCATGGGTGATGAAGGATTGGTACCCCAACTAATATTTCCATTGCACTAGAAAATAGACTATGGGCCACATAAAGGCTTGTCAGGACAACATGTGGCCTCTGGCTTTTCTGTTGACTACCACTAATATACATCCACAGAAGCCTCCTTTTGAAGACTTTATAGTCAAGACAAAAAGGGCATGTTATACACACACTTACTATACTGGCTCTATAGAAGATTAGTATTTATTTGTAGGTATAGCAAAGAATGATACATAACTATAAAATAGCTCAATAATTTCTGAGTGAGCTAGAATATCGCATTGTTTTCCCAGCAAAATTCTCAGTTCCTAAAATTATATTGTTAATTTCAATACCTCCCTTTATCCAGAATACTAAGGTTATACATGTGACGTGCCATACTTAATACAGGATACATCTTTCAAGCTGGGTGTAATTATGTTTGACTTTAGTTACTGTAGAAACAGAAGACATTCTGTTGATGCATTAGGTTCGTATTCTCACTGGTGTGCAATCTCTAAACAATGGAATAACTATATAAGGAAAACAGCACAATAAACTCCTTCTCCATATACTCCTTCTTCATATATTAGAAAGTAAACAAAAACAACATAGGCCTGATGCACTGGTAAGCAATGATACTGAAGACATAAATACTCATACAGTGATCACATGAATTAACAGGGAACAAATATATTATCTAATGAAGCTCCACTTAATCCCATCTACCAACAATCTTTCCAGCGAATAAATTTAGGAAAAAAATCAGTATTTATTTGTGCTGAAGTGTTAAAACCACATGTAACAAATAAAAACCTGATGTGAATTGGGGTAACTAAATAAAATATAAAACAACTAGCAATGTGGGATGGCGTTGCCTGTCCTGTTATGTAGGGAATGTGTAATTTGTTTGCAATGAATATTACAAAAGATATGGTGTTGGGTATAACAGTATGACAAATGTAGACAGACATACATATACACACACGCATGCAACAGTCACGGAGACACAGAAATACACACAGTGACATTCACACACATGCACACACATACAGTGACATAATTAAAGAGTGAGTGACACACACACAGACACATACAGTGAGAAAATTAAGACAGAGTATGATACACAGATGTAACAAACACAGTGAGACACAGAGGCAGAAACATACACACAGTGATACACACATATGTATTTAGAACACATATGAGTGAGCCATAATGGTGTATGTCCACACATTGTTTTTAATATATGTGTGTTTGTATGTGTGAGAAAGTTCACAGTCAGCTTGGAATGAACCATATTTAAACACTGAGGTCTTATGTGCATAGTGCCATAAATTATGACTTAGTCCTGCATGATCGGGCAGCTGTTAACACATTAATGTCTGCATTTTAGGATTCAGTTAACAGCTACAGTAGGGGTTGACAGAATCCTAAAATGCAGAGATTAATGTGTTAAGAGCTGGCCGATCATGCCGGACTAAGTCATAATGTAAGTGAGCAAGCAGATAACAGCTTCGTGTTTAAATGTTGTGCACTTCTGTACTGAGAATGAACATGATTTAAATACACAGCTGTTATGTTTCAGTGCTGCTTAAAGTTTTAAAAGCGTTTTTTCTGAACTGTTTCTGTCTCCCTCTGCCCAGTGTTCAGTGATAAGTGACATATATGTACCGGGCAGCTTAGAGGAGAAGATAGAGAGTAGAGGATTTAGCCAGGTCCCATATTAAGTATTCCTACCTAAAACAGCAGAGCAGCAGGGAAGAAGAGTGATGCTGTTGTGGCTCCCGTGCTGGACGTTTACATTCAGCACAAGTTTGTGCCGTGTGACGACCTTAAGGTCCTGACAGGGCACCATCATGTATTCAATAAGCAGAACATTTGTCATTGAACTTGTGGTGTTGCCCTGTGAGGATGTGAAAACGCTCACACAGCACAAACGTATGGTGAATGAAAGAGGTTCTGCGCGGAAGCCACAACAGCGCAGGAAGGAGGCGAACCGGGTTGAGTTAGCTAGGTAGTGTCCTTATTAGCCCTTTGGCCTTGCATCTCCCGACTTAATTTCAGCGCCTTGTCTCCCCATGTAGTTCGTACAAGTGGATGTACAAAATGTTTGCGATATGTTTGTGAGCGTCAGTTAAGCCTTTGCGTGGCAGTGGGTTATCCAACACATTGTTTTGCAATTGGTTGGAGACCCCTCTGACACTGAAAGAGTTAAAGCAAGTCGATGTAGGAAATGTTTTGCTAGTTGTAAACCAGAGTCAGATTGGGCAGGAAACAGCGAGAACACAGAAGTAAAGGCAGCGATGGTCCAATCCCTGCAGATTAACCCTTTGAGTGGCAGAGGGCTAAGCAACGCATTGCAAAGCAAGGATCAGCGTACCCCTCTGGCACTGAAAGGGTTAATAAATGTGAGTGGCTATCGGAAAGAAGGCGCAAACGTTTCCATGTTTGGAATTTGTGTAGCTGTATACTTTTACACTGTTGGGTGTATTAAACTGTATTTTTGAAATTTGGCAAGATATAAGTTGCGTAGCGATATGACAGGCCCTGAGCCCGATTGTAATCGGAAACCCACAATAGCGGTATAGCACCAACTAAGCAATTAAAGATAAACCATTTTTATAAAACCCCAAATGGGCCAGGTGCTCTAAGGATCATACAACAACATATGCACAGCAAAATGAAGAGCTCTAAATAAAGACACAAAGAGCCCCCCAAAAGGACCCAAATCAAATGAGGCATACTGGGTTTATCAATAAATCAGCACAAAAAATACACAAAAATATTATTTTTTGTGTATTTTTTGTGCTGATTTATTGATAAACCCAGTGTGCCTCGATTGTAATCCGAGGCTGACTGGTGGAGTTATTTCAAACCCCCCAAAAGACTCGGTTGGCTGTACAGATGGCTTTAACCGTTTGAGTGCCAGATGGGAAGGCAACGCATGTGTTAAAGAGGCTAGGGCGATTTTGATAGCTTTCCCCTCCACATGCAGCTCCTCCTTAGCTGATGCCCCCACACTGACCATTGTCAGGGACAGCTGGTGCTCTGAATGCACATTGTTTGTTAAAGTTCTGTGTGTGTGTGAGTCTGATGTGTTTGTGTCTGTGGTGTAGGAGTGAGTAGCAGCCATTTTGTTTTTCAGTCAATTTAATAGTGTTGAGTGGGCTGAGTAGTGGGGGGCGGGCCTTCAGCCACTGCAACGCCTATGAAAATCACGCCCCTATTGAATCACCGCCCTATTGCCACCCCTGGGTGTGTGTGTCTCCTTAGGAGACATAAATTATTTAATGAGCCTTTCTCTTTTGAAGTATTAACTGAATAGAGGCAGATACTGTCACAACACTGGAATCATCAATGACATCAACTACAAAGGGTTGCATGATACTTATAAACAAAAATAACTACAACTAAGATCTTTTCACATAAATCACCTGTGCAATAACCTGAACACTATAGTATTCCCATTTGTCAGGTCACTGCAATAAAATGTAAACATTATCCACTATAGTAATAGAACCTAAAGGTATACACTGATTTAATCTCCAAAAGGGTCTGACAATATGTTTTTACAAGTTAGATGGAACAATCAGATAAGAGGACTCAATCCAGATCCTTTGATCAGTCAGTGGTAAATTGCACTCTTCCTGATTCTGATTTCCATGCTAAACAATGCAATGTGTACTTGTATTTAAGAGAGATGATTTCATATTTATTTGTATAACATGCCTGAGGAGGAGACCTAATGTCTTGAAAGCTTGCATTCTAAATCTGCTTAGTTAGCCAATAAAAGGTATCAAAAACTATATTTGCCTCATGCTATGGGCAAACAAAGAAAACCAAAGAATTTCCTACATAATGTACATGGCTTTGAGGACAAGGTCCAAAAGAGACTGGAAAATGTTATGGTAAATAAAGCACCTAGACCTGATGGTATACACCAAAGGGTACTTAACCCCTTAACAACCCTTGACGGTCATAGTACATCAAGGGTCGTTTTGACTTAACGACCGATGACGTACTATGACCGTCATCGAATTCCGGGCTCCCTCCGTGGCTGCACACCGTTCAAGGAGTCCAGAACGCAATGGAGCAAAAAAAAAAAAAAATTGCTCCGTGGTCGTTCAGTCAGGTCACGGCGCGGATTCCTCGGTCCTTAAGGGGTTAAGGATCTTAGTTTAGTAATAGCAAGATCATTAATATTTATTGATTCACTTTCATCAGGCATAGTGCACTGTGATTGGAGTAAAGCTGATGTACTGTTTAAAATGGGGGCAAGTTCCAAACTAGGAAATGATAGACCTGTGAGCTTCCATAGTGGGTAAGATACCGGCGGGTTTCTAACTGACAGTATTCAGAACTATGTGAAGACAAATAATATTAATAGTAGGAGTCAGGATGGTTTTATGAAGAATAGATCATGTCAGACTAATTTACTTGCATTTTATGAAAGAGTAAGTAGTAATTTGGACATGGGAATTGATGTTGATGTAATATACTTAAATTTTGCAAAAGCCTTTGACACAGTGCCACACAACAGGTTACTGCATAAATTAAAAGGCTTTGGTTTGGGCAGTGTTATCTGTACAAGGATTGAGAACTGATTAAATGACAGATGGCAGAGAGTTGTAAATTGAACCTTTTCAAATTTGCCTAAAGTTATAAATGGGGTTCAGTCCTGGGCACAATACTCTTTAATTACTTTATTAATGATCTAGAAATGGGAATTGAAAGTAGAGTCTCAATCTTTGCTGATGACACTAAGGTATGTAAGGAAATATATGCAGAGCTGTATGTTTTTTCTCTGCAGAATGATTTAGATAAACTGAGTGAGTGGGCAGGAAAGTGGCAGATGTCATTTAATGTAGATAAATGTAAGGTTATACATTTGGGCTATCGAAAGAAACATGCTACATATACTCTAAATGGAAAACAACTTGGGGAATCCTCATTAGAGGAAGATTTAGGAGTACTTATAGATGATAGCCTGCATAAAAAGGTGTAGATGCAAGGGATTTTAATATTATCCTACTTCTATATAAATCCTTTGTTAGGTCTCATCTAGAATATGGAATACAATTTTGGGCCCCGGTTCTAAAAAAAAACAAAAACAAAACATTGTTGAACTGTAAAGAGTGAAGAGATGTGCAAAAAAGCTGGTAAAGTGATTGGAGGATCTGAGTTATAAAGAAAGGCTAGCCAAACTGTGTTTGTTTGCATTACAGAAGAGACATCTAAGGGGTGATATGATTACCATTTAAAAATACATTCAAGATCAATACAAAGAACTAACCAATTAATTATTTATGCAAAGAGCTGAGCTAAGAACAAGAGGTCACCATTAAGATTAGAAGAAAGGCACTTTCGACTAAAACAAAGGCAGGGATTCTTTACAGTAAGGGTGGTAAAACTATGTAATTCTTTGCCTGTGGATGTTGTACCTGCAGATAATGCAACTGCTTTCAAAAGAGAAGTGGATGCCTATCTAGCATAGAACAATACTGAACATTATGACAGATGGCTTCAATGCAGATAGGTTGTTGATCCAGGGAACTATCTGACTGCAATTTGGAGTCAGGAAGGAATTTTTTTTACCCACTTGGGGCTAAATTGGAAATGGCTTCAGAGGGTTTTTTTTGCCTTCCTCTGGATCAACAGGAGTGCTTTTGGCATGGACTGGACTTGATGGACACATGTCTTTTTTCAGCCTCATCAACTATGTTACTATATTGTGTTTGGAGTATAGCAGTTGGCACATGGAGTATAGCTTTCACGTATTGAATTCTGTATAGTGTATAGCGTTTTATGTATTGCATGAGTATTGTGTGTGTATATTTGTATGCGTGTATTCATTGTAGCCCCTGCATCTACTTGTAGAGATTTTGACTCCCGGTAAAAGTCCCACCCCATCCTTACACCAATGTGACAGACAGTATAGAGTTTTTCATAACGTCTCCTTACATGGGCAGATGTTATCCAAGCTCCTTCCAGCTGCCTGTTCTCTGTATTAGGGGAGTCTGTGTGAAGGAAACAAAGGAGATTTACCCCCCAAATAAATCCAAAATCTTCTGGGACTGAAAAGATACTAGCAGCTGGCTATGCCTCTGTCACTGGCTGACTGAATATTTAGCAGACTCTCAATAGACAGGCAAGTTCAAAGGATGCTGACTCCTTCAACAACCTGAAGAAGAGGGGCCAGCATGTAAAGACCGCAGTGACCCTGGAAGAGAGAGAAAGAAGAATGTGAAATCCTCTTGACACTAACTAAAGGCAAAAGAGGGGAAATAGCACTTGAACAAAGCCGGCAAAAATAAGCAGACTGGTGGAGTAGTCACCAGAGAGAAGAGGTCAAAGCTGGAAAGTCTCAATACCAAGTCTGCAAGCAGGAGGAGTAGTCACAGGAGGATGGAGGTCAAAGCCAGAAGTCTCAGGGAAAGTACTGAATAAACAGACTTGAGGGTAGTCAAACAACAGAGCCGGATCAAGTCCAAGAATTCAATGTGAGGTACACAAATCAGCTGGAGATACGGATGGTTAGAAAAAGGGCTGACGTTAGTAACATAAAGCAATCCAAATCAAACTAGGCTTAGGAACACAAGCTTGTAGAATGGGCAATGGGCTGTAGAGGAAGTGAGGATTAAATGGGCCAACTGTCCAATGACATGTGAAGAGAGGAACAGGGTTTTGTCAGGATTAACCTATCCCACAAGCGTGACAGTTATCTATGTTGCATCTGCTTTATAAGGGCAGATGTGCTATGGTATGTCCCCTTATTTCCCCCTTTTTCATATTACCTTATCACACATAGTGCACAGTGCAATCACTGATTATTGTATTGTGCCTATTCCAAGGGACAAGTGTTCCCACACTCATGATTTCAGTGAGAGAAAAGGTGGAGAAGAATGACCTTCTCCTTCTTCTGCTCTAGAATCACCTTCACTGGCTGTGGCAGGTAATGCTGCTGCTGCCTCAAGCGGAGCCTGTCCTCGTCCTATATCACTACTTGAAAAATCCATTACCCTGGTGGCCTCGGTGGTCTGTGGCACAGAAGCCTGCTAGTCATCATCCTGCTGCTGTGACAGACGAATGTCTGGCTCTGAATACTCAGCATCAAGAATTACAGCAGCAGCAAACTCCACAATGTCACTGCTGATGGTGACGGTGAAGTCCGTCAATAAGGTACTTTGTAAAATGTCCAGGGCTTTTCTGTGCAGTGACAAAAATGTCATTAAGTGGCTGGGGTGGGAGCATACAAATAACCGCCTTAGCTTTGCTTAAGCAACAGGCTTCGATTGCTTCACACACATACACACACACACACCGATCCAAGATTTCAAGTGTTGGCTCAGAAAGCATTTTACTGGCATTCTATGGGAGCTGCCCAGAGGCCCCAAACTGTGACACTTGAAATCCTAAAGTTTAGTATCTCTCGTTCTCTATCTGTCATTCTCTCTCTTTTGGTATCAACCACAGACATAGGAAAAACAATTCTAGCACCAATCATCCTGCTGAACTGAAAGCCTGCACATTGCAACCCCGACTTCCCCATAAGGTGAAACAAATGCCAAATGGTAACTATTATGTGATAGTTGCTCTGAAGTCAGGGGTCTGCAACATTCAGCATTATGTGGCTCTTTTCCACATTATTTGAAGCTCCAGGGACTCTGACAGTTTCTGTAGGTTGTCATTGAGTGTTTGCTTCTTTCAGTGTGGAGCAGATTGGCAGACAGCACATTATCTCCTCACACAGTTCTGTGTGCACTGAAGTCACTTCACATCAGGGCTTCACAGAACTGACAGAGTATGCAGTATTCTGTTGGCAGATCAGCTCCACAATGAATGGAACTCAAGTCACATGGGACACTCAACCTCTGCTTACAGAAACTTACAAAATTAAAGTGAAGGGGTGAGATGTAGTGTATGGCTGCCATGGATAGTGGAAAAAGGCTTGGAAAGCAGGCAGTATATATGTGGTTTTGTGGCTACCTGTAGAAGAAAGCTAAGTTAGACCGTGTATGTGGTCTGTGACTACCACTGGAACAAGGCTGGGGTATCAACCAATTTATATATGGTTCTGTGACTATCAGTGGACAATTGAATAAGGCTGTGGTGTCAGACATTCTGTTTGTGGCTCTGTGACTACCAGTGGAAAATGTTGGGGAAGCAGACTGCATATGTGGTTCTGTGAACAGTCAAATAAGACTGTAGTGTCAGACAGTGTATATATGATTCTGCGGCAATCAGTAGTCAGTGGAACAAGACTGGGGTGTCAGACAGTGTACTGAGTGGTGAAGAAAGGTTTGTGAACCCCTTAGGATTGACATATATTTCACACTTACAATGTTATCAGATTAGAACCTAAGTCATAATAATGAATAAAGATGGCCACATGACACACAAACATGATGCTTTGTCAATGTTTATTTATTCAAAGCTAATTCAACATTCAACGTATGAAAAAAATGTGAACCTTTAGATTTGGTTCCTGATGGCAACCACTTGATAATCAGTGACCTTAAGTAATCATTTTACTTAAATGATGGCCACTCTTGTACATCAGTTTTAGGAATGTTGACCATTTAAAAAAAATGCTTCAGCTAGGTGACATTTTGGGGCATTCTTGCATGGACAGCTGTCTACATGTCCTGCCACAACATTTAAATGGCTTATAGGTTCAGACTTTGACTAGGCCATTCCAAAACATGGAGTTTCTTCTTCTCTAGACATTCTTTCATGGACCTACTAATTGTTTAGGATCATTGTCCTACTGCATGAGCCACTTTTGGCTCAGCTTCAGCACACAGAGTGATGACCTTTGTGGAGGTCGCAGCACATGCAGCATACAAGCTTGCCCAGTCAGCAGTCCCCCTTCATGGGTTCTTGTCCTGTATACTCTGGATCAGGCAGAAGGCAGGAACAGATGGCTGCCACTCACCAGTGGACCAGCAAGGTAAGTGAATTTAGCACTTGCAGTGGTGGAATGAGGATCACAAGTCAACTCCAGGAATCCCCTCTAGAAATACAGCAGCCATTTGTATTGTGGAGGGTACTGCTTATATACACTTCTAGATACTCTTATCAATATTCGAATTCAAGCTAGGGCTTGGAACAGGGTTGGTACTCTTGACCAATCATAGAATGGCCTACATTTCCAGACACGCTTATGAAAATAAGTATCCAAATCAGGGCATAGAACAGAGATGCCACAGGTGACCAGTCAGGAGAGGTTATTTACTGTCCACTCTGATTGCCTCTTGTCCAGTCATGCTCCTGAATGAAGCACAGCAGGAATCAATCAACATTGCAAACATTTCTTTGTTGTTTCATCAAAGCTGTTAGCTGAGCATACAAAGAAACACAGAAAATACACAAAACGATATCCCAGAGGACACTTAAAACAGTGGACAACAACTTTCTATGGATACAAAGGGCTCATGTCCTGTTTCTCTAGAACTCTACATTCTGAATCTTCTGATACACTGAGAATTCATGGTTGTCTCAATGATGCTGTTGTGTAAAAGAAAAAAGAATATCTTATCGCAGATCTTATTAGTGAAACAAACACCAATAGAAGTGAAAGAAGATAGAAAAGAAACCTGACACATAGCCAAAAGAAAAAATATCTGTTGAATATTGTATTTTGTGGCAGAGATGTGTGAAAAAAACTACACACACCATAAAAAAATAATTTTATTAAATGTATAATTAAATCCAGAAGGGCCATAGATCTATTCTGAAATACTACAGCCTAAAACTGTCACTCTTCGGTGACCTAAATAGTCGTCTACTACTAATTAGTAGGAATGTAAATATAGCTTAATATTTAAAGAGGTATAACATCTACTTGGCTTGATATGATTATACACTAGTAGATGAATGACTGAATTATAGCTGTCCCATTAAAAATAACATCATTAGATATTGGTTTGCTTTCAATTGTTTAGTGGTCTCTTGTTGGTTAATCCCTACAGTTAACCCCAATATTTAATGATGTTATTTTTACTGGGACAGCTATAATTCAATTGTCCATATGTATAATCATATCATGGCAAGTAGATGGTATACCTCTTTAAATATTTAGGTATATTTACATTCTTGCTACTTAGGAGTAGACTGCCCTTTAGGACACCAATGAATGATGGTTTTAAGCTGTAGTATTTCAAAATAAAATGAGGTTTTTAGGATGTGTGTAGTTTTTTTCTTAGATCTCTGCCACAAAAGTATCATACAGATCTTTTTGTTTTTGGCTTTGTGCCAGGTTTCTTTTCAATCTTCTTTCACTTCTATTGGTGTTTGTGTCAATGATGACAAGCTCTCCAGGCCTGATGCAGCAAAGCAACCCCAACCATCAAAGCCCCACCACAATGCTTGACTGTTGGGATGAGGATTTCCTGTTTTAAGTCATTGTTTCTTTTCCACCAAATAGAATGTTTTTTCAGCTAGGACAAAAAGTCCTACTTTTAACTCATCTATCCAGAGAACACTACCCCAGAAGGCATCTGTGATCTATTGCAAACTTCAGATGGGTAGCAAAATTTTTAGAGATCAGTGGGTTCCTCCTAGCTATCCTACCAAGAATGCCACTCTTGTTTCTTTATGATTGTTGAGTAATGAACATTTACATTATCACCTGCAGATCCTTGGATCTTGCCCTGGGATTCTTTTTGCCTTTGTGGTTGATACACTTGTTGTTCTTATAGATGAGCATCTATAACTGCCTTTCTGAAGTCCTCAGAGATGTATTTTGATAGTAGCATGATGTGCTTCCACACAATCAAATAGCAAAGCTGATGTTCATACAGGTTATGACCCTTTATAAAGGGTGAGGCCTCCCAAACCCTCCCCTGCTTATCTACCTAATTGCTTAAGCACATACCCTTCATCACAAGTACTCATAGTTTTCTTAATTTATCATTTTGTTTCAAGCGACACAGACTTGGTTAATATCAACCCTATAGGATATTTAGACAAGGACTGTTTTGACTCATGAAGGTCATCATACATACAACTATGGAATTTCTGTAAATATCACTGGGATTCACAAATGTTTTCCAACAGCTCTATGTGATTATGTGGCTACCAAGGGACAGTAGAACAACTCTATAATTGTTATTACATGTTCAGTATCCCTTATCCGAAATGCTTGGGACCAGAAGAATTTCGGATATTGGATTTTTTTCAGATTTTAGAATATTTGCAAACACATAATGAGATATCTTGGGGATGGGACCCAAATCTAAACACAAAATTCATTTATGCTTCATATACATCTTATACACATAGCCTGAAGGTAATTTTATATAATATTTTTAATAATATTGTGCATGAAACAAAGTTTGTGTACATTGAACCATCAGAAAGCAAAGGTGTCACTATGTGGATAAAAATGTTGGTTTTTGGAATATTTCGGATTTTAGATTTTCAGATAAGGGATGCTGAACCTGTATAAAATACTGTGGGAGATGGGTGTAAACTATATGCTAATGGGGTGAGGGATAAGTAGTGTTACACAGAGTTCAAAATATGTACATTTTGAGCTGTTTTTCTGACCCTTTGATATATCCAAAAGAATTGAAAATTTGTATACTGCAGTGTTTATTCTACCTTAAAAACTTTCAGTTTCCAAAACAGACACACTGCTTACACACAATACCAAGTTCTAATGAATGCCTTTTCTCTATGAAAAGGGTTGAAATATGGCATAACTTGCATTAATATGGAGATGAGTTCCAGTAATGAATCCTGTACTCTGAGAAGAGTGACTATCTTCATATATGACTCAAAACCTGTTTTCCATGTATATTCATTTGAAACACACCAGGGCTAGCATTTCAAGATAAAATGAACCTTAAAAAGGTGCTCATAAATTTGGTTTCCTTAACAGCCCTTGAGAAAATTCACCTACTAACCACCAAGAAGATATATATTTTATTTTACAGAATATATATCTAGTTTTTAAACACTTTAGTCTCAAATGTTGCTGATTAAAATAAAAAATCTGTTTTCTCTTATTTTGTCCCAAGCTATGCAAATTGAAATGACAGTTCCAGTGTCAATTGCGATTCCATTCGATACTTTTCCACCGACTAGGGGAAGTATGGGTTTCTTTCTGCCACCGACTTTGAATATACCTCCGACACCCACTGACAATGATATTGTCATTTACAACTTTCCTGCCAAATCTTTATATGTTAAGTAAGTAGCTGCCATCATACAGCACTGTATTTTTTGTATCTAGATCAGTGGTTCTCAACCTTCATGCTCAGAGTTCACTTACAGGCCAGGGTTTGAGGATTTCCTTATTAGAGCACAGGTGAGTTATTCAAATTGACTAAGCCTCTGATTAAATCATCAGTGATTTAGATGGGAAACAAACAAGTCCTGGCCTGTTAGTGGGACCTGAGGGTAATGGTTGAGAACCACTGGTCTGGACCTATATTATATTGACATTGACATGGGAAATGTTTGTTTATAAACAAAATGACTTTGTCTGTAGTGTCCATAGAACAAGCATTATTTGCTTTGTTCTTTACCAGTAAGCCTCACAGAGGTTTTGGCTTGATTTTGTCTCACTATGGGATAAAGGGTAATCCAGACGTGTCAGATTTTAGCTTTCTGTATTACAGAGGAGAAACTTCCATGTATGTATTAGACTAACGCTGGCCAAAAGGGTGGTCCAGTTCACTTAAACATTTTGGCTTTATTTTGCAGTGCCTTAGGGTGTATACCTTAGGGTGAAAGGTAAATCCAAACATGGACCCCTAGCTTTCAGTGCCTAGGTAAACCGTCTTTACCTCACTGATCCAGCCCAATTAGGTTGACATGTACACCTTGGGTTAGCTGGTATTCTTGTGCAGGAGATACATGCCATTCATTTTATAATAGAACTACTCCTTTGGATGGGATTAGTCTAATATGCACATGTAAGTTTTTTCTCTGTAGTTGCATTATAGACATACAATGTGACACTTCTGGTGACTTGCCCTACAACAAACAATATTTTATTTTGTTCAAACTCAGTGAGCCCCTCACATATTTTGGCTTAATTTTGAACCAATAAGGTTCTCCCTAAGGGTGGAAGTAATCCAAACATTTGCTATCAGTGCCTAGGAAACAGCTTCAACTCAATGAGGATGCCCAAAATAGGCTGACACTTACTTCTGGGATTCATGTACAGAGGAGGTTTGTCTGTCATTTTGGAACTGAACTGCCCTGCTAGGTCTCAGCTTGTAGCACCCTTAGCTGAGGATTTTAACCAACACCTGTTGACAGGAGTTGTCCCAGATTATTGGAAAACTGTTTATGTAGTGCAGCTTCACAAGGACTCTGGTCACTACAGGGCTCTGGTCTGACTTCAGTAGTTTAAAAAAACCTAATGGAAATGCCATTGAAGAGTAGAAGTGCTGCATATCAAATGTCTTGCATGATGACTGGAAGCATGGCTTTAAATCATGAAGATTTTGTCAAACAAGTCTATGTAAATATTTCAATTATGATACTAAAGTGATAGTCAGGAGAATATTAGTAGATTTGCTAATTTGGATTTTAGTAAAACTTTTGGCACTGTTCCTCACAGGAATCTGTTGCATAGGATGCATAGTTTAGGACTTGAGTCAGATATGAAAAGGAAATGGCTAAAAGATAAGTGATAGTATGCCATAGTCCTTCCTTCAAGTCATCTTAGATAATAATTCCCTCATAATCTTCCTACTGATGTTTTTTCCAGTAAAGCACCATTAAGCAGCATTTTGCAAATTTTTCAACCACTTTAATTTTTTCTTCTCTGTTTTTTTTTCTGTAATGGTTTATCAGAGTCTCAGTAATTTTTCTTTTTTTTTGGTCAAGTAATCAAACTAAAAAAATATAATCATAATGAAATTAATTTTGCTCTTGATTTGTTTCTTTTAGCTGTATTTTCTGACAACAAAAAAATAATGTAAAAATGGTCCACTAAGGCCTAAGATACCCCCCCCATCCCATTGAGATTAATTGATATTTGTAACCTATACATTCTGAAAATGTTTGGCTTTCTTTTTTTTTTTTCAGATCTTTCGGTGGACAGATATCTTTATCTCGTTTTGTGAAAAAAGCCAAAGATCTAGCAAAAGAGTTAAAAGAACTGAACAAAAAATTTGATACAAGATTTTTTGGGTACAATTCTTATGAAAAACCAAATACATCAACTAAAAGGCACAATGAAGTGTTTTTCTTGGCGCTATGACTCAAGAACAAAGCACATGAAAACCCATATGTTATGTAATGCATGTGGGGACAGTAATCTTGGGGGGATTAAATTCAACAGAGCAGGAATGATTTGCTTTGTAGCTTACAAATAAAAACTAATGCAACCTATTTACTGCCGCCTTTGTGCCATGTTTCAGCAACCAGGTCAAGCTCATAACTATAACACTGCAAGTTCATTGTTGAAAAATAGAAATGCTCCATATTATGATTGTTACATTGTATACAATGTTTCTTCCACTTAGACTGTTCCACATGTTATACCAGTAACCTAAATAATTATATTAACAGTCATAGGCTCTGGAAAGGGGAGGGCCACCAGGTCCATTCCCTCACTGGCTTTATGAACCAATGTAGCGGACATTCTGCAGCCCTCCAGCTGTTCTTTAACTACAGCTTCCAAATTCCTCAGCCAATCATTCGGTGTGCATCCACTGTCATTTATTTAGAGCACTTGGAGCAGAAGGATGTATTTCTGCTTGTTAAATTGCTTATAACTGGCATAATGGTTGGGAGGGTGGGGACTGGAGGTGTCCAGTTGTTTGCTGAATTGAAGTTACTTCATATTTAAATGTGTGGTTAGGTCTGCTTTTGGTGGTGGTAGTGCTGTGTGTAGATTTTTTAATTCTGAACGTAACTTTGACATATTGGGACAGCAGCACACACATTTGTTTTCTATTCTATCCTAATATATCAATAGATCAAAACAAACAACACAATGCATTGGGTACCCCTCTGACACTCAAAGGGTTAATAAAACAAGGGTAATTGCTGCTGGGAGATGCTTCATAAAAATTATTACAGAGCAAAAATGCATTTTTTAATAATTCCACTCAGTTTGTTGCTGGATGATGATGATACTGCTGTCTCTCTGTTAAACACAAGAAAGGGTGGGCCACAAGGCTGTGACTTTGCTAACTCTATGATTTGCTCATGATTTTCTCATAGACAGTGTTCTCTCTATATCAGGAGTGTGTTAGGAGTGTGACACATGCTCAGCATAGACAGGAAAAAGAACAAAACGTTTGGCATTGTAAAAGTCTTCTGTCAACACAGGTTAAGCTTAGTTAAAGAGAAATGAAATCTGACTATATGTTACACTAGATGTTTGTAATATAAATAGTTTTTTGAGAAATTAACCTTTATTTGTTGGTGACACAGTGTCCTATGTTATAATCATTAGTTTATATTCCGGGCCGATATTACCACAGGGTGCTATGAATGAATCTAGGCAGAGCCCACTCACTGGTGGCATTTCTAATATCACAACAAGCAATAAGTTTAGCCTCAAGCAGAACAAACTGGCATACTATACAGGGAATTAGCATGAAGTTCCACACTGTGCCAACTAAAATGATTTTACAGAAATAAAGGCTAGAACAACAGATAGGAATATTTTCATTCTCTATAAGACAAACTAAACTTGTCTTGAGATAACAGGTCTACTTTAACTTCAACATGGATTTCAAGTAAAGTCTGACAAATATTTCTCAGATTTAAGTTTAATGAGCTGTGAATACCCATATTGTGTATTGTTCCTGCACTGAAGAAATAACACTATTTAGGTCATTCTACACCTCATCAGAACAATGGTAAAGAAAGCTGTCCAGTTGATCTCCACACCCTGTACCTGATACTACACTAGTATCTGACATGAATTGATTAATTGAAAAGGGCACATTTCACTGTGTTTGATCAAACATAAAAGTTAATTTCACTTCTTTCAAACAATTGTTACATTCATAAGTCATTTTCATTCAATTGTTTCCAAGTTATGATTACCTGCTTTTATGAGTGTCCAAATATGATATTAAAACACAAAAGGAATTGAAAATTCATAAAAGGTTTGAGTCAGGTGCACTGAGAAGTTTGAACCGTGTCTAGAAAGCAAAAGCCAAGTTCATTAGCTCCTGTTTAATTCTACAGAACCAATAATCACACAACTCCGTTTGCAGACACTTTGATAGCCAGATTCCATAGAACACGGCCCACCTTAAACCTTAGTATACAAACCAGGTAGCCAGGGATGAAAGGGTTAAGGGTTGGTGGATGTGTACGAGTGAGTACAGGTATAAGTCTGTCAACATTTGGTCTTCTTGGAAAGCGCAAGTGTCCCTTTGTGCATTCATCAATCACAAAAGGGTATTTTGATGATATGTGGCATAATTATAAAGGCAGAAGTAGAGCAATAATGAAGTAAACCAACTGCTCCATGATGAACAAATGAAAATTCCCATTCACTTCAAATGGGATTTTAACCACCAAAATTCAAGAAAGGTATCTAATGCATTTCAAATTTCTTCCAGATTTACCAGTCCCAAATCCAGACCACAAGTAACCACTAACAATCCTAATCAAAAACATTTGTTTTGACTAGCTTTTCAGATTTTCAAATTAGCTTATCTGTGTTAAGGTAGGGGTATCCTGAAAACTTGCCCTGTGTTGTATAGATGAAGACTTCACTCATGAAATTCTAATCTGTACAGTCTAAACCACAGAACTTGCAGACTATGGAGAAACTGAGCCACATGTGACATTCTGTATATCTAATGCACCTAAAAACTGGCATCTTACAGGACCATCCACACAAAGACAGCAATCCATACCTACTGGACCACAGAGCCTGCAGTCTACAGGAAAAATGATTCATAGATCACATTATCTATATCAATTAAGCTTAAAAACTGGAAATCTACACATGTACTGAACCATAAAGTTGCAGCCCATAGAAAATAACCCACAGAACATATAGTTGTAGAAAAGGAAAATCACCCAAATAACATGCATTTTCTTGAAGAACTGAATAAATGATCTTGGGGAAGATGCTCTAAGCTGTGATAAATAGGTGATAAACAGGTGATAAAGTGGAGATTACTTCTAAGATTTCTCAAACTGTAGAGATTTTAGTGCATTGGCTCCACAGAATAACATGGAAACTGGAGAAGTGATGTCACTGGAGAAGTCAGCTCCACAAATTAATATAGAAAGTGAGAGCCGGAACTGGTGAATAAATATTCCCTGACTCAAATCCACATAAACAGAGTGGTGCACTCAGAGACACAAAACCAGTACAAAAACCAGAAGAGTACCTAAAGAAAAGCCACACCTCCTAAAAGTAGGTCTCTACAAATGAGGCACTCAAAATCAGGGATAATCACAAATATTAAATATTTTATTTGATTGGTAGACAAAATATCAATACGTGATCAAAATTAAAAGCAATTAAAAATACACAAGTAGGGAGGGATGCTGCAAAGACCTGTAAACACTGTGTGAAACAGCCCATACTATATCACAAAATCCCACTATTAGCAAGAACATAAAAATAATTTAGGTATAAGTATATACATATATATATATATATATATATATATATATATATATATATGTGTGTGTATGTATTGGTAGATGGACACTCCAATATCTCTTACGTATTGCCCAGGTGCTATTGCCATGTGAAGTAATAAAAAAATGTTGTACCATAGGTCCTATGATATCATCAGGAGGCACACATCGGTCTCTATAAATAAAATAAACTTTATTGTATCAAAATAACAAACTAATGTCAACGTTTCGTCCCCCACACGGGTCTTTGTCAAGTCTTGGCAAAGACCTGTGTGGGGGTCGAAATGTTGACATTAGTTTGTTATTTTGATACAATAAAGTTTATTTTATTTATAGAGACCGATGTGTGCCTGCTGATGATATCATAGGACCTATGGTATGACATTTTTTGATATATATATATATATATATATATATATATATATAAACCTATACTAGACTATAAGCTCTCACGAGCAGGGCCCTCTGATCCTTCTGTTCGCCACATCTGATTGTACTATTTAATTCCTCTGTATATTTATTCCCAATTGTACAGCGCTGAGGAATTAGTTGGCGCTATATAAATAAAGAATAATAATTATAATACCTATGCAACAACCTTTCAGTGATTATAGTACGGTTGCTAAAGGGGCCTTTGATCCACAGTAAAATCTTCCACAACAAATAAAGAAATGAACATATGAATCCTTCAAATATATAAGATACAATATGAGGGATAAATATGAACAAGTAATTGTAAAAGATACTGTGAAAGTAAAAAAATACTTATCAGAAATAGACAAAAGGAAACATCAAGCAGCAGAGTCCTCCCTAGGAACCAGCCATCCCTGATCTCATTTTGATATTTTGTCTACCAATAAAATAAAATAGTTAATTTTTGTGATTATCCCTGATTTTGAGTGCCTCATTTGTAGAGACCTACTTTTACGAGGAGTGACTTTTCTTTAGCCACTCTCCTGGTTTTTGAATGCCACAAATTAAGGCTAACTGAATATGTACAGACCATGACTGCTAACATTCAAATAAATGTTCTTAAATAAATTAAATTAAATAAATTATAGCTGTGATAGGTAAAGACTATTGAAGTTTCAACCTCATAATTCTCTATACAGTCAAAGTGGGGATCAGGGGATAATCAGCATCACTGGAAATTTATGGATTAACAATGAAACATAGAATTTGACGGTCCTTCTTGTCTGGTTATTGTTTCTACTGCAAACACCTCAAACCTTATTTGGTCCTTGGTCTTGTCTTATGTTCAAGATACATTTAGGCCTATACCATGGATGCTTAGATTCCCTAATTGTATTAACCTCTACCTCTAGTAGGCTATTCTACTTTTCTACAACCTTCCCAGTGAAGTAAAACTTTCTTACACTACATCTAAGCCTCTGTCCACTAGTTTTAGACTATGACCTCTTTCCTAACATTTCTACTCGTTTGAAATATACTTCACTCCTGTACTTTGTTGAATATCTTTATGTATTTGAATGCTTATCTCATATCCCCTCTCTCTAAGCTATACATGTGCATATCCTTTAACCTATCATTTTTATCATGTAAACCATTCACCATTAAACATCTATCTTCTTCTGGGTCTCCAGTACTGTACTCTAAGGGCACGATCCAATTGACCCAGATTAAAAAAAAAGTACCATCGTTAGTTTTAAGTCACGGTCAGTTATGCAATTACCTGCACTGTGACACAGTACAGAATGGAAAAAATCCACATTGGGCATTACATTTGCTCTATATTTAAGAGATGCTCTTTTAGCTTGGATTTGAAGTTGTTGTGGGTTGAGGCTTAGCGAATGCTGGGTGGTAGGGAGTTCCAGAGGTAGTGAGCAGTGAGGTAGAAAGCCTTCAATCATGAAACACCGATAGTGGTTAAAGGGACAGAGAGTCATCCACCATGCGTGGTGTGATGCACAGGTGTATGAAGTGATATCAAAGATAAAAGGTGGGGACAAGTGATGGAAAGCCTTGAATGTAATGAGTCGGATTCTGAATGTAATACACTTTATGGGAAGCCATGACAGTGATTTTTATAGTGATGGGTGAGTAATGTTCAGGAGGAGAAGAAGAGTATTCTGGTGGCCAAACTAAGAATTGATTGGAGAGGAGAGATATGGTTAGCAGGCAGACCAATAGGTAAAGAGTTGCAGTAGTCCAGACAAGAAAGGATAAGAGCATGCATGAGAGTTTATGTTATAGATTGTGAGATGAATGGCCACCTTTTTGCTATATTCTGAAGAAAGAAGCAACAGGTTTTGGTTACTTCATTAATGTGGGTGGTGAAGGAAAAAGAGGAGTCCAAAGCTACCCCAAGGAAGTGTTCCATGTCTACAAGGCAAATTGTGGAGCCATGGACATCTATAGAAAATTGAGGTATTGTGCAGGATTTAGGAGAAAAGATAAGGAGCTCAGTCTTAGATGTCTTAAGTTTTAAGCGATTATGAGCCATCCAGTAAGAGATAGCAGCAAGGCAGTCTGAGACCCACTGCTGTATTTCAGGTGATATTGAGGGTGTGGAGAGATATATTTGCATATCATCTGCATAGAGATGGTAGTTAAAGCTAAAGCATTTTATCAGTTGCCCCAGGGAGAGTGCATACAGAGAAAAGGGAAACCAGGAATGTGCCAGGCCACAGATACCAAGTGATTAAAGAACCTGGGAGAGAAGGGTATGGTCGACTATGTCGAATGCTGGTGATAGTTCTAGGAGGATAAGAAGAGAGTAATGGCCATTGGTTTTTGCAATGTGGAGACTGTTTGTTACTTTTAAAGGACAGTCTCTGTAGAGAAAGTGGGCCGAAAGCCAGACTGCAGTGGGTCCAGAGTGCTATGGGAGGTGAGGAAGGTAAGTAGATGAGGGTAGGTTAGGTGCTTAAGGAGCTTAGAGTCAAAGGGCAAGAGTGAGATGGGGTGGTAGTTGGAGGGTAAGTGGGGTCTAATTAACTTTTCTTAGGGATTGGAGATACTATTTAATGTTTGAAGGAGTAGAGGAAGTTGCCAGAGAGTTGAATACATGAGATTGCATGGGAGCTAATGTGTATGACAGAGGATTGAGAAGGTGGGATGGCATGGGTTCAAGGGAGCAAGTGGTGATGTGGACATCAAAAGGGAGACCTCTGATTCTGTGACTGAAGGAAAGGAATCCAATAAGTAGTATGGAGGATCAGAAAGATACACTTGTGGAGATTGAAATGATGGGATTGTTTGATGTATTGTGCTAAAGGAATAGTAATGTTTCGCAATAAAAGCAGCACCAATTAATCTTCATAGTATTTGGGTCATGGAGAGTGTTATGTCAATACTGTCAGAGTCTTAGTTCAAGAGTAATTGAATGAAAAAGTATCCCCCTCCCACCCCTTTTACTGATGTGACACTTTTCACCTCAGAGCAGCAAGTAGGTGTCCAGGTGGATCACAGTGAGGGACAATCTTCAATTAGCATAAGGGAAAAACCTAAAAAACCTGTCAAGGAGCAGGGTTTTCCTTAGGCTCACAGAAAGAAGCTTGTCCCTTGCTGTCAGCAGCCTGGTCTCAAGAACAAATTTCACATCTGAGGGGAGGCAGCTTACACTAGGTAAAAAGGGCACGAGGGGAATACTTATCATTTAATTTCTATTGAACTACAACTCTGACAGTATTGAAATAACGCTCTCTATAACTCAAATATTATGAAAATTAATTGGAGCTGCTGTTTTTGTGAAACATTACTATCCTTTTAATCGTCTCTATGAAGAATTCTGCAAAGGCTAGCGGGGTTCAGGAGGGGAGGGAGAAAGATGGAGGGGAGGAGTGAAGGAGAGAATTGATGATTCAGATGAGGCAGCGTGGGTTAAATTTGTGGTTATCCTATGAAAATGTTGCCCTCCTTTGGGCGACCAACACAACGTTGCATTAAAAATGCAGATGGGTTGAAAACAACGATATTAGAATGCCGCCAGCATGAAAAGAGTGGCATTCTGAAATCACAGGCAACAAATATAGTGCTATTGTACAGGGAGAAGTGTAATTATACAGTATATAATGGTACAGTACATAAAAATAATCTACAAAAAGCAATAAAAATCATACTTACACAAGGGCTTTAAGATGATCCATAAAAAATGGTATATTTGAATTGCCTCTCCCCCCCACCAAACTGATCATTTGCACCCATGCTTAGTTTAACCTCTTAAGGAACAGAGGAGTAGGCAACATATAGCCTAGGTAAGCAGCAATAGGATATGCACTGGATTCTGACGAGGCAGTGTTCTTGCCAATGCCTGTTTGGTATGTACCCATGCTTATAAAAAAATAAATAATTATAACGGAAGTGACTGATCCAAGGTCATACCAAACAGGCACTAGCTAAAACACTGCCTTATCATAATCCAGATCATATGCTACTGCTACTTACCTAGGCTATGTGTTGCCTACTCCTCTGTTTTTGGACAGGAGATGAACAGAGAGAGCGACAGAGAGAGAGACAAAGGAGGTGGCAGAGTGAGATCTTGGCAGTTTTTCCCCCTTTATCCCCTTTTGCTTCTCCACATGTTGGGTGAGTGACGTCTCACACTCAATGTTTGCTGGATAGGGGTGGGCAAAATTTCTCACCATGTTCCCTCTTGAACTTCCGCGAAAACCATATTGTTGTCCGTTTTTAGAGGAAAAAAAACGCTTTAAAAATAACTATTACAATTTTTCCATTTTTCGTCCATTGGCCAAAATATTTTGCCATTTTTTCAATGGCTAGAAAATGTCCGCCCATTGATTTACTTTATTTTCAACTTTTCGCTATAAAAACTTGATGTATTTGCAGAACTCAAACGCAATTGAAGCAGCTACAGAGCGAGGTAGACATGCTGTGCCTTTCTGCTGTTATTTTGAGGCAAAATTGAGTCAGGAGAAGCTCATAGTGACTACTATCGCTATAAGCAGGATTAAAAATAATAAAAGGAGGATCTGGAAGGACCATTATGTGTCCACTGAGTCTGAGGAGGAAGTGAGAACAACGCAGTAATGTTGGCCAGTCCCACTAAATCACCCCTAGGGTTTTCTCACAGTGTACCTTGGCATCCATGCTGCCAGTTACCCTTATGCTTCCTCTCTGCTCTATCTGGTGGTCACGGGTGCAGGCACGCATTTTTGTCTCAGGGTTCGACACTTGTTTATTTAATCTTCCTGGGTCCTAGTGTTAGTCGCCCTCACGTGGTGTTCCTGTTAGTACACATTACGTTTGCTCCATTTCGTGGTGACCCTTGCTTGGCTTCTGATCTCGCTCCATGTATGACCCTGGCTTGTGTGACTATCCACATTGGTTCTGACCTGTGACTTTGGCTGACTACTCACTCCGTGTTGACCCCGGCTTGTCTGACTATCCACACCAGTTCTGACCTGTAGATGACTACGCACTCTGTGTATGACCCTGGCTTGTCTGACTATCCACACCAGTTCTGACCTGTGGCTCTGGCTGACTACTCGCTCCGTGCATGACCCCGGCTTGTCTAACTATCCACACTGATTCTGACCTGTGGCTCTGGATGACTACTCGCTCCTTGTTCCCTAGGCTGGTCTGGCTATTAGCATTATGGTACTTTGGCCTGCGCTGTCCCCTCTCTGATTGCCACTGTCTGCATTTAGTATGCAGTAGGACGCAGATACCTCACTGTACTTGGTTGTACCAGACAGATAGAACCATAGGCCAGGTTCTTCATTTCGCTTTCCTCTCTGAGTAGTACAAGCTTCTGTCCAGTGTCAGCCTGGGTAGTGGACTGTGGTCTGTTCGTTCTCCAGTTCTGGGGTTTTGCTTGCATATTGCTTATATTATATGTATAATAAATAAAGGTGGTCTTATTACAATTTACCTGAGTCTGACCTTCTTTTGTATTGCTCACCGTGACAGGTTTTTGGGGAAATTACTATCAAGGGAGGAACAAAAGGGTAGTACTGGAAGTGAGAGCAGGACAGGTCAGCTGCCTGTGCCTGCTGCAAGACATGCTGCACTTGCTGCCAGACGTGCTGTGCCTGCTGTAAGATGTGCTGTGCCTGCTGTAAGATGTGCTGCACCTGCTGTCAGATGTGCTGCCCCTGCTTCCATTGCCACCACCAGTGCTGTGTCTGCTGCTAGTACTGCCCTTGCTTCCACCAGTGCTGTATATACAATTGAGGGGAGAATGTATTGGGATCAAACAAATCATCTATATCCCAACACAGCTACCCAATAAAGGGTGAGCTACCTCTAGGAAATTCAATTGATAGATACACAAAAGAAATGTCAAAGATAAATCTACAAACAAGTCTGAAAAGTTCTTGATATTCAATAGATCCTCTCCAAACTTCCACACATTTGGTGTCTGCTGCTGAACCTTTAACCACCTGGTCACTTGGTTCACGCCTCAAGGTAAGCTGCTTCTGGCTTGAGATACCGGAAAATAAAGAAGAACAGCACAAAGAAACACCTCTAAGTGCAGACTGTTTGTTTTGGAAAATCTCCCACTTGAACCTCCCCCTTATGATGGGTACTCACTATTGATGGAGGCTAAACCAGCCTCTGGGTATTCCAGCACGTATCCAATATATCACTCAGCCGACTTCAGTCTATTCTTAACAAGACACTGCTTGTATTAAATATAGATAATAGTATATAGTAGACCGCGACTAGAGTGTAATGTTAATGGAATACTCCTTTATTGGAGATAAGTAAAATCCAGAAATAGAAAATAAAATGATAAAAACAATGCAATATCCCTACGCGTTTCGTCCTATAAGTACTGCCCTTGCTTCCATCAGTGCTGTGCTACTGCCAGTGCTGAAGCTGCTGTTAGTGTGTTTTGTAATACTCAGGAAGGGGGGAACTAGAAGATGATGCCAAGTGTGACAGCAGGTGACCCTAAGTCACACTTGCCATCCCCAAGTGCTAGTACTACTGCTACTTATCACGGTGCCCGTTATCTCTCTCTGTCACTCTCGCTTGTGGTGCGCTCCGATTGGCTGAGTCTGTTTGGCCCGCCCCTGGTGACCTTTTTATGCCTGGCCATTGGCACCTGTCAGGTGCCCTTCGTGGTGTTCCAGAGGCAGTGTTGCTGTTGCTGTGTTCCAGTGTTCCTGATTCCTGTGTACCGACTTGGCCTGTTTTGACTACGATCCTGTGTTCCTGCTCCGTGATCTGACCCTGCTTGGCTGACGTTCCTGCTCGTGACTGATCTGGCTTGTCTGAGAACCACCTCTGTGATCCGACCCGGCCTGGCTGACTTCCTGCTCCGTGACCTGAATCGGCTTGCTTCAGAACCTGCCTTGTTCCTGCTGCCTGGTGTCGCCATGGCGACATTCTGACTTCCGCTGAGCTCCTGACCGGGCTGATTGTATTTGCCTCTTTAACTCTTGCAGAGCCGTGTCCCCAGTGCTGAGTCTCCATAACTCTTGCAGAGCTGTGCTTCCGTTGCTGAGCCTTCCTTTCACTTGCAGAGCGATACCCACTATTGCTGAGCCTCCGATCCTTGAGCTGCTATTAACCCTTGCAGTGCTGCTGTCTCCTTATATGAGCCTTCATTTACACTTGCAGAGCCGATGCTGTGTTATAAGCCTTGTCTAGACGGCGGCTCACCTTGTCAACTAGCAGAGTAGTCGGTTTCCGTTACCGCACCCTCGGAAGGCTCTACTGGCTCTTGCTCTAGCTGTGTTCTCTCCGCTACATGCCCGGTGGGGCTATTGGCTCTAGCACTTGCAGCACAGGGTGGTCTCCATTGTTACGCCAGTGGGGGCTATTGGCTCAAGAACTTACAGCGCAGGGTGGTCTCCGTTGTTAGCCCGTGGGGGCTATTGGCTCAAGCTCTTGCAGTGCTGGTTGTCTCCGGTATACGCCCGTGGGGGCTATTTGGCTCAAGCTAATCCTGTGCAGTTGGTCTCCGTTATTACGCCCGTGGAGGCTATTGGCAAGCTCTTGCAGTGTAGCCATCTCTGTTGTTACGCCCGTGGGGCTATTGACTCAAGCACCTACTGTCTAGTTGTCTCCGTTATACGCCTGTGGGGGCTATTGGCTCAAGCTATCCTGTGCAGTTTAAGTTGTCTCCATTACTACGCCCGTGGGGGCTATCGACTGCAACTTCTCTGCAGACTCTGCCACAATTCCGGTACGGCCTAGCAGCTTTCTAGCCTTAAGTACTTTAGGTGTTGCATCATCTAACACCAATTGCTGCCTCTTCACCACCTTGGGCGTGCCAAACACCACAACAGAGACTGACTGATTATTGTATTTAACAATTGAGTATCCTCGCTACTGTGTGCCTGTCCTGAGACAGTATATGTGATACTTTTGTTTCTGTATACTGAGCCTGTGAAGGCATATCTGTCAATATATCACTATTATTTTGTGTTGCCTGTAGAGGGTGATCTTTCCTCTTTATTTCTTTTTTTTAATAAAACTGTGTTTTATTCTAGCCTGCTGGTCTGAGTGTCTAAAAAACCGTTACACTACTACTAAGGTCAAGCAGCTTGTTAGCGTTAGGAGTGAAGGAGGGGGTGATCAGTATCCTGCTATTAACAGTGACTGTGAGGAGGAAGACTTGGGGGCTGAAATTTATGTGGTTGGTGTTAATAGTAGTAGTAGTAACAGTGATGGTGAAGCAGCCGGTTGAACTAGTGTTAGGAAAGTGGTAGGGGAAGCAATTGAGTGCGTCCAGACTAGCGGTCAAAGGAACCCACACCATTCCCCTGACCCTGGGAGCCCCCTTCCCCTCCACAGTGTTAGGGAATCTTTACCTGGATCGCTGCCTGAAGAGATACCTGTCACACTCTTATGTTATCTTTGCTGGGTATGGTACCTTTTTACTCCCTGATGATCGATCTGTGGAATCTATGTCAATTACTGGTACCATGAGGCTGTAAGGATCGCAAGGAAAAACACACACACAACAGCGTATCCAATACAAGCTCTCTCTTTATTCTTGTCACACATAGTTCTTTATAGGCCCACAGCCCCCCTTCACGTAAAGGGAGGGGGGCGGTGCACAACACAGTTTGTAACATAGAACAGAGAATTATATAAAAAAAATAGAAGAGCAAAACTAAACAGAGAAGCCAAACTTATTCACAGGAAGGGGGGGAAAAGAGAGTGGTTACAGAGATAACTGTTGCTCTGGCATCCATCTCCTCCCCCGTGGGGGGGGGTTGTGAGATTCAGTACCTTCAAGCATAACAACCTTGGGCATATTCTAACAGCTTTTGCAATACACAGATAAAAACTAGAAAAAGCCAATTTGGTGGTTTCCTCCCTAGCAGATGGATTCCTGCAGAATCAGTCAAATATAAATGTAACTATTAACCCTAGGGGTGCCGAACACACTGCAAAGCAGTCAAATGTAACTATTAACCCTATAGGTGCCGAACACAAGTATTACACACCTTATCCCTGTTCCCTTCAATCCCTTCTTTGAATCAGTACTAAACTGATTCACCAAACTAAACTCTGGGAATTACATTGGGCCCTGGACATCGTCATAGCAAGGGGTGGGAGAGGTAGGGCGGCGGGATAACATTTTCAAGTAAGGGGCATACAGATTGGCAGGGGAGTTACGGGCGTGGTATGCACAGCAACAGAGCAGCAGTTTGATAACCTGACTCCCTTCATTGTTACCACACAGCATTTTTATACTCGCAATCAGCCCCACAATAAGAAACCAGAAAAAAAAAACAGAATGTGGTTGGCTGTATTTGGGTTAATCATTTCTCCTTTACACAGGTTTCTACAAACCTTAGCAAATGTCAATTTTAACCCTAGTATTGCTGCGTCCCTTTATAATGTTAACATGGCCTGTTTGACAAATATGTAATGACTTGTTACACAAACAATTTAACCCTAAGAATATTTAACCCTTCTATATGTTATACAATCCTTTCAATCCCTTCTTTGAGTCCGAGCATACCCGGACTCACACAAATCTTACAACCTGGATAAGGCATCATCATATAGAGGTGCAGTACTGTGGAGGTGACTTAAATACTGGGTGTAAGGGCCTGACCCAGGGGAACTACACCTTTTGGCAATGAGGCAAAGCAAAAAACTTAAATAGGACATAAAGAACAATAATACTTTTGGATTACAGCTAGCGAAACAGACACGCTGATGAGGCAAGTGGTCATAACGTCAGTAGGGCTGACCATGTTGCACAAGCAAAAGTTCGTAATGTTCATAACATGTTGGTGCTAAGTAGATTCAGACATTGGAGTTCTCACGGGTCTCTGGGGTGTCCCTGCAGTCCATCTGACCCCAGTGCAGAGGTGGCCTTTCAGAAGTCCTTACGTGAGTGAGGGTGAGACATAAGTTGCATACATAAGCCAGCCTTCCACCCCCCCCACACTTATAATGTTAATACACATTAGACCATCATTTTCTATCTGTAGGGGCACCTCCTCAAGCAGGCCACTTTCACTGCCAGAGGGTGCTAGCTTGATGATGGTCTTGTCCCACGGAGGCAGGTGGTCAGGGATTATTATGCCCGTCAAAACACCTACTTGATGATCTCACGGTGGCAGGCGATGCAATAAGCCTGCTTACTGGTCCCACGGAGGTAGGCGATGCAATAAGCCTACTTGCTGGTATTTCCTGAACAAAAGCCTCAGACCTTCACCCTGTTCTGCCTCCCTCTGGGCATCTGCTGGGCACTGGGAGGGCACAGGGCCTTTATCCTGCTCAGGCTCTGGTGCAGCTGTCACTCTGGCGTGGTATATCCAGGTCTTTCCTTTATGCAGCTTGACTGCGCTGTAACTTGTCAACAGAATCTGGAATGGACCCTTCCACTGGGGCTCCAAACACTCTGTTCTCCATGTCTGTACACATACCCACTCTCCAATATGGAAACTTGCACTGGGCCAGCCGAAAGCAAAGGCTGTGGAACAGAAAATCTGGGAAGAAAAGAAAGGGTATGCTGCAAAGCAGTTACATAATCCATAATCTGCTGATTACCAATCTCTAAGGTAGGTCCTTGATACATCACAAACCTATTCCAGGGCCTACCGAAGAGGATCTCATAAGGAATAAGCTTTTAAGGATTTGGAAGGGGTCACCCTGAAGTGAGTCAAGGCACGGGAAAGCGCCTCTGGCCATTTGAGTCTTAGTTCAGTACATAGTTTGGTCAGAGAGCGCTTAAAGGGATAGTAATACTTAAAATGTCAAAAATAATATGTTGCAGAGTTTATCCCCCTGAGTAAAACAAGGGTACTCCCACTGCTGAAAGGTGTTTCATTCAAAAGTTATTAAATTTCAAAGTTGAATTTTTTAGGTGCAATATCACAGTGGCCTGAAATTGTACAGTGGCGCTGTTGCTACACTATCCTATGGAGATTTATGGTCAACTGACCAGAGCTGTCCATAGGATCGTGTAGCAACAGCGCCACTGTACAATTTCAGGCCACTGTGATATTGCACCTAAAAAAATTCAACTTTGAAAATTAATAACTTTTGAATGAAACACCTTTCAGCAGTAGGAGTACTCTTGTTTTACTCAGGGGGATAAACCCTACAACATATTTTTTTTTACATTTTAAGTATTACTATCCCTTTAAGAGTCTGGTTCATCCTCTCAACTTGTCCAGAGGATTGAGGCCTCCAAGGGGTATGATATCTCCAGTCCACCCCTAGAGTGACACAATCACTTTTAACAATTTCAACTGTAACATGTTTTCCATGGTCTGACTCAGTGACTCGAGGCAAACCAAACCTTGGAATTACTTTTCTTATTAACACCTTAGCTACTGATCCCGCAGTAGCTCCTTTCAAAAGAAATGTCTCTAGTCACTTAAACAATTAATCAATTATTACAACAGCATACTAAAATCCCAGTACAGGCTGCAAAACAACCCAATATAATCTATCTGGAGCCGTTCAAATGACACCCAAGCCCATTGCCTGGCCCCAGTGATTAGAATATGTCACATTTTAGGATTTATTTACAAGTATATATCACACAAATCCCAACAATTTCTAACTTACTTTGTACAGATCTGGTCTGGGTAAAGTCACTTCCTCCAGGGCGTCTACACAGTCATGCTCTGGAGGATCATTTATGTCCTCGGTCAATAGGGTAACTGGTTTTGGCAGAGCTAAAGCAGGGGCGAACATCAGCACCCGCTTCAGTTCATCCCATACTATCGTATCAGGAGAATCATAGTCAGTTTGTCATACAATCCTTCAGTCAAAATATTGGCCACTATTAGCTTAACCCTTGCCTAGCCTCTTGGCTGATGGGGTACTATCTGTCCTAGACCGGTCCTGCATTAGGCTGCAAGTCAATAACGGGTCGGGCATCTCTACCAACCCCTGGCTTTCCAGCTGCTCAAACAGCAGAGGCCACTGAGCGCAGAACCTCCTCCGGGATGTCTGAATCATGACTATCCTGGGAAGTGTGTCTCAGTGCCATATGGAAAGTCAACTCATAATAGTCAGGTACATATACCTCTATCTTGTCAGCGTCAAAAGTTATCTCTGTCCTCAATCTGGTCAACAAATCCCTTCCCAACAGTGCAGTGGGGCATGACTCTGATAGGAGAAAACCATCCTGGACCATAGTCCCTTCTATGGTAACTTCCATAGGTTGTATATATGGCATAGAGGAGGGAATTCAATCCACCCCTACTATACTGATAGTTTTCTTCACTATGAATTCCACCCTCCTGAACTATAGGATAATGCTAAAAAGACTGATCCTGATCCCTTCCTATTCTGTCTTATTAGGTGAGTCATTTCTGTCTGCATCACCACTAACAGATACACCTTCTTCCTGGGGATTTCTGTCTGTATATCTATACTTATTCCTCAGCTTGGGGCAATTTCACTTCCAATGTCCTTCCTGCTTACAGTAAAAACATGTATTCTTTCTACCTGCTTAGATCTCGCTGTACCACTTACATTATTCTTTCTACCTGCTTCAACAGTGCCAACTTTCCTTGCAATTGCTAAAGCACTAAACTTTGCCTGGTCCTTCAATACCTGCCTAGTCTTTTTGTCTCCCTCTGTATCTCTGTACATAACTTCTGTCCCTTCTTTCTCCATTACTTCACTTAC
Source organism: Rhinophrynus dorsalis (assembly GCA_037306005.1). Lineage (NCBI taxonomy): Eukaryota > Metazoa > Chordata > Amphibia > Anura > Rhinophrynidae > Rhinophrynus > Rhinophrynus dorsalis. The sequence goes on from CM074720.1 coordinate 105,154,652, forward strand.
TGGCTTGCTCAACACACTCTCAGTGTTTCCCTAAATCCATACAAAGATGCGGCAAGGGACTTATCCCTCTGCTGCACAACCTACTGCACCCCAGGAAGATTCAAATGAGGTTTCCCACATGTCCGCACGGACCCCAGGATCAGAGAACAGTAAAATAATAATACATTATCAGTCACGTCATTAAGAGGGAATGCATCTGCAGTTCCTACATATCTGTCTCTAATTTCATTAGAAATTAATTTCTTATATGTGTCAACAATCTTTTCTCTTTCATTCCCCCATAACATTATTACAACTGGGAAGGATTTACACAGGAGAGGGAGGGGTCTGATGCTGCACGATCGTCTCATAGTGGCAGAGAATCAGCACACAGGCATTTAACCCCTTCCTGTCATTTTCAGGGAAAGCAGGATTGCTGTTTCTCTAATTAACAGACAACAGGTTGCAAAGGGCACATATACATAACTACAATTTGTTCTTATGGAGGCTAAATCACAATGCAACAAATCTTCAGTTGAACATATACATATATACACATATATATATACACATACACATACACATTGGGTGCACCACTTCAGTTGAAATATATGTTCCCAAGAAGTCAAAAACAGGAGAGGAAGGGGTGCCCGTGACTGTGCCGGGTGGACTGGCTGGACTACTCGGTCTTAGATCACTGAGGACCATTGAACCGGTAAGACCAATGCCAAAACCTCCTCAGACACTTCCAGTAAGACAGCCCCCACATTCCTGCCTCTTCTCACTCAAGAACATAATTTCAGTTCTATTATCTATAACACATTGACAATTTCTTTAACAAATCCATATTTTTACTTGCTTGGATCCATACAATTGATTACACAAAATTAGGATTGAATTTACTTAAATGTTGCAACATTGTATCTCAGAACCAATACCGTGTGCCTGTCTAGGCTTATGACTGGTGGCCAACCAGTACCTGACCCTGGCAATACATATCCACATAAATGTACAAAAAAACCTGCCCCTGTCAGAATCCTCGGATCATTGAGTTATTACGGTCCCCTTTTAACAAGGAAATACAAAACGGTATATAGATATTTAAATGCAAGTCTATACCATAATACAAATCTATATTTCCACCGAATCATATTTATTAACCCTTAGTTCCCAGCTACTAGACAACATCTTAACAATAGGACCTTTAGAAAAACAGCAGCGTTGATGACCTTGAAATTCCGTTACTTGTGTCTTATCTAAGAACAGAGAGAACAAGGGGGAGAGGTAGAATGGAAGAGAAGGGAGGGGGAATCAGAGCTGCGCTAACTTTGTCATAGCATCAACATTTTACAAGCATGGCGGCTTAACCCCTGCCTAGCTGTCACTAAATGAATGCATAATGTTTTAGTACCTGATTTTGATAGCAATAATCCACACACTCTGAATAACTTCCTCATTTAGTCCCTCAAGTCTCTCTCTCTGGTGATGTAGGCACACTCTCCCTCTTTCTGTGCTCACTTACTATATCCCTCCGGAACAGGGCACGTATCTACCCCAGACAAACGACACATAACATGTATGTAAAACAGATAAGCCATGCGCAACAAATACGAGACAGTTGTAAATTTTCACAGTGATCAGGGGGAGAAAGTCAGTGGGTGGTATCTTGCAGGACCAGATTAGACACGAATGGAATAGTGTAATAGGAACCCCCTGTCAGTCTCTCTACATAGTGTATACAATCCTCACCTATTTCTGGGGTCTTACTTTCTTGACCACCCATCTTACAACATGTTGTACAATACAATGCAATCACAATGTCAAATAAACGAGGAAAAGAAAAGGAGTAAAAATTCAGGTGCTCACCTTCACCTGAAATAACACCCGGTCCCAGTGCTTACCTTCACCTGAACCGGGGACAGCACACAATAACACAATACTTATTCTCAGCCTCTAATATCCTTTGATACAATACTTAATCGACATCTCTACAAACATCCATATCTCAACACCAGTGCATAGTAATCATACAGTATCACGAAACAATTTGACAGACAAGAGAAGACAGAACAGTAGATTATTGACATAGACAGAGGGACCCTATAGATTCTATAGATAATGAGTGTTCTGTTGCCTAATAATCCTGCAGTTGTGAACCACTAATTTTAACCTGTAGTTCTCCTGAGTCACTATGACTGTGACTCGGTCACCATTACTGTGACTCTGACCCTGATTGCTATTACTGCAATCTATATTCCTGATTGCCATTACTGCAATCTATATGCCTGACTGCTATTACTGCAGTCTATATTCCTGATTGCCATTACTGCAATCTATATTCCTGACTGCTATTACTGCAGTCTATATTCCTGATTGCCATTACTGCAATCTATATTCCTGACTGCTATTACTGCAGTCTATATTCCTGATTGCCATTACTGCAATCTATATTTATATAGCGCGCTTATATATTAGACTAACAGAGACTCACTCCCTATCTCCCTATTTCACTCAACCCTTAACACGGCAGTGTGATCCCTGGGACGGCGACAACATATAGTCACTTACCCATGGATGCACACCGCCCGCATTCTTCCACCAAAAACTGTTAGGGAATCTTTACCTGGATCGCTGCCTGAAGAGATACCTGTCACACTCTTATGTTATCTTTGCTGGGTATGGTACCTTTTTACTCCCTGATGATCGATCTGTGGAATCTATGTCAATTACTGGTACCATGAGGCTGTAAGGATCGCAAGGAAAAACACACACACAACAGCGTATCCAATACAAGCTCTCTCTTTATTCTTGTCACACATAGTTCTTTATAGGCCCACAGCCCCCCTTCACGTAAAGGGAGGGGGGCGGTGCACAACACAGTTTGTAACATAGAACAGAGAATTATATAAAAAAAATAGAAGAGCAAAACTAAACAGAGAAGCCAAACTTATTCACAGGAAGGGGGGGAAAAGAGAGTGGTTACAGAGATAACTGTTGCTCTGGCATCCATCTCCTCCCCCGTGGGGGGGGTTGTGAGATTCAGTACCTTCAAGCATAACAACCTTGGGCATATTCTAACAGCTTTTGCAATACACAGATAAAAACTAGAAAAAGCCAATTTGGTGGTTTCCTCCCTAGCAGATGGATTCCTGCAGAATCAGTCAAATATAAATGTAACTATTAACCCTAGGGGTGCCGAACACACTGCAAAGCAGTCAAATGTAACTATTAACCCTATAGGTGCCGAACACAAGTATTACACACCTTATCCCTGTTCCCTTCACACAGCATTGTCCATGTGGAACATGATCCTGAAGAATGCAGAACTGTCACCACCACAATAATACCACCACCACCACTACCAGGAGCACTGATCAGTTGCATGTGTGTCACGGTTTGTTAAGACTCTCAGACGTAAGGTTTAGGTAAAAACATAACTTTATTGAAAAGTTAAGGCAATCCCATAGGGTTTTCATACACATACAAACATCACATATATATAAGCAAATGACAATTGAGATAGGTTCTACCGGCCTTGCAAATAATACCGGCAAGGCAACCCAAGCGATACTGAAGGAATAGTGGTAAGTAGGCTCTACCGGCCCTGCCAATACCGGGTAAGGCAACCGTAAGATGGTAACGTACTGGTTCTACCGGCCTTACCAATACCGGGAAGGGCAGCCTGAGGAAACAAGGAATAGGCTCTACCGGCCCTGCCAATACCGGGTAAGGCAACCGTGGAGTGTCAACGTAACAGGTTCTACCAGCCTTACCAATACCGGGCAGGGCAGCCCAAGGAGGGAGACACCACTAAGACCAGTGACTGTCAGATGACAATGACAGTAGGTTGGTAAGTAGAGAATACGGTCAAGCTGTCTCACCCAAGGAGAGACTAGTGTCAGTACACATCTGAAACCAGTGCTGCTAGGACTGGACAGCACCTAGAAACCTGACTACAAGTCAGGGGAGTAAACCAGCGTCCGCACGCTGGGACCAACAAGTGTACCTTGAGCTACAAGGCAACTAGAGTAAACCAGCGTCCGCACGCTGGGACCAACAGACAGTATTGAGAGCCGCAAGGCTAATGGAGTAAACCAGCGTCCGCACGCTGGGACCAACAGACAGTATTGTGAGCCGCAAGGCTAATGGAGTAAACCAGCGTCCACACGCTCGGGCCAGCAGACAGTATTGTGAGCCGCAAGGCTAATGGAGTCAACCAGGCAAATGGAGTAAAACAGCGTCCGCACGCTGGGACCAACAGACAGTATAGAGCCGCAAGGCTAATGGAGTAAACCAGCGTCCGCACGCTGGGACCAACAGGCAGAATTGTGAGCCGCAAGGCCAATGGAGTCAACCAGGCAAATGGAGTAAACCAGCGTCCGCACGCTGGGACCAACAGGCAGAATTGTGAGCCGCAAGGCCCATGGAGTTAACCAGGCAAATGGAGTAAACCAGCGTCCGCACGCTGGGACCAACAGACAGTAGTGAGCCGCAAGGCTAATGGAGTAAACCAGCGTCCGCACGCTGGGACCAACAGACAGTATGTGAGACGCAAGGCTAATGGAGTAAACCAGCATCCGCACGCTGGGACCAACAGACAGTATTGAGCCACAAGGCCAATAGAGTAAACCAGCGTCTGCACGCTGGGACCAACAGACAGAATGTCACCGGAGCGACAGGAGAGAAATATCTCCACAGGAACTGAACACAGGAAACAGCAGGAGCAGGCCGAGGCTCAACCGGGACAAGCACCGCAAGTCGGCTGGCAACCGGAACGACAGCAACCGGAACCGGACTGGAACTGACAAGCAGGCAGGAAGACAGGAACAGGTAACTCAGGACAGGCCCAATAGCTTCAGCAGACAGGCAAAGTGGATGCTGTCAGAGACACCACGAAAGGGCAACTAAAAGGTGCCCAGATTGAGTTTAAAAAGGCAACCAGAGGCGGGCTGACTGCAGACAGCCAATGGGAGCCTCCTGCAGGTGATAGATAGAGAACTGCAGCAATCACGGGCACCGTGATAATGTGCCTGCTGCTACTGCTGACAATCTGCCTTCTTCAGGTCACCAAAAAATGACAAATGTGACATTAGGGGACCCTCTGTCACATTGCTCGTCACCTCCTCCAACCAGCAGTGAGCATTTGGAAATTTGAGGAATTTGCAACTGCTCTAATTCCTGCTGTTGCTGAGTCACAAGGGCAGCAGGACGCTGAGGAGCAGGCTAGTGTTCCACACAGACCACTGTGGACACAGTGGGAATGGGGTCAACAAGTGGTGCGGGATTACTAGGACAGGTTCCACTTGCCAGCATCAGCAACACATGTACCAGACGTATGTGTGTGTGTGTGTGGGGGGGGGCTAGTTATGGTGCTGCTACTTCCTCAAGTGCATCATTGGAGGTAGTTGTAGCAAGTAGAACCTTCATCATCCATCAGCCATGTTACTGGTGTTGTTGATCCCATTCCCTTTCAGCTGCTTAATCATCTTGCTGCTTAAACAACTCAGCAGCAGCAGTAGCAGCAAGAAAAGCAGTAGCAAATTCCGCATCTACATGAGGGAAATGACATTTGACAATGGCCAGTGGCTACTGGCTACAGGACATCACTTGCTGGCACTAGGGCAGTCGGGATTTTTTTTCTCAGGGCTTATGCTTTCAAAAAATACAAAAAAAAAAATTATAGTTCTACAAAAAAAAACAATTTTGGGGGTTTGTTTCTAATACACCTAAGTCCTACAAATCAATGTTTGCTCAGGGCTTGTGCCAAACAAGCTTAAGCCCTACAAACCAATGCTTCTTCAGGGATTGTTCCATAAGTCTAAGTCCTTCAAATCAATGTTTCCTCAGGTCCTGGGCCTCTAACAACAAATCTAACAAATCATACTCTACAAAATAATCTATCAAGTCAAGTATCAGTCCACCCCAGTGACAGCTTATCACTTTACATACAAATTTCTGATTATTTTTTTTAACTGCCCCCCCCAACGCCAGTCAAGAAACCCCCCCAAAACAAATTCCCTGTTCAACTGATTCATTCCCCAGTCTCCACCAACCAACATACTCATTAGACCCCTTTTATACCATGTATTATGGGGAAATTTTAATTGTATTTAGAATTTATTTTTTATTAACTGCCCCCCAATCCCAGTAAACAAGCCCACCAAAAAACATTCCCTGTTCAACTGATTCTTTCCACACACACCCCCAGCATGGGCACTAGACATGTGCGAATTCATTCGGAGACATTCGGATTTCGTTGAAAATGGGGTCATTCGGAGACATTCGGCCAATCCGAAACTCAAGGGTCATTCGGAAAAAATTATCCGACTCCGAACAGCCCAGGTCCGAAATTCGTCGAAACTTTTGGAAGTTTCGGCAATCGACACATTTCCAAAAGTTTTAACTACTTTTGACCAGGACTTTTTTGTACTTCCTGTGCGCGCTCAATTACTTTCCCTCCATAATTTTCCCTCCATGTCTCTAGTCCAATTCCATTCTCCGTTTCATGCACTACTTCCCTCTTTTGTCTGTATTTGAATAGCCTTCTTCGTTTCATGATGGGGGTTGGACTAATGACACAGTCACACAGACAGACAGCCTGCATTTCCTCATTGCGTTGTTGGAGCTCAGAGAGAGAAGAAGAGATTAGAGAGTGTCCAGTTGTTGTGTAGGCAGGCAGGTAGCATTAGGCTAGGCATAGGTAGGCAGCCAACATTAGTTCCAGTTATTGCCCCTGCAAGAGCGAGTGATATTTGTTCCTGTGCAAAATATAAAAAAATATTAGGTATTTGTTCGAATACAGGGCCGGCCCTTATAGGGGTCCCAGTGGGTCCATGGACCCAGGCGACACTTTGACAGGGGCGGCAATTTGCCGTCCCATAGCATGTTTATTTTGTGCGCTTTCGCCAGTTCTGTGTTGCAGGGTGTCCCATCAGTGTGACTGTCAGCAGCCGGGCAGCCCTATGCTCACTCAGTGGCGATGCCTGCTGGCTGCTTCAGTGACGTGAATTATGTGATAGTGAAACATTATGCCTATTTTGTATTGTTTATCGCCCACCTAAAGTCAAGACTTGAGTAAATAGGTCTACCATCCCAGATTTGCTAGAGAGGTTTTACAAATACAGGAGGGTGCCCCCTGTACGAAATGAGTCTAAACATTTGGGATCCCTAGTATGAGTGCACAACAGTGCATGATGTGTCCTGAACAGGATTGCTGTGAGGTGTCTCCACACAGAAGGTGCTGGCTGGGCTGAGCTTCAACATTGTGACGAATGACCAACTAAGAGCACCGTGCCAGACTTAATCTGCAGCCATAGCATCACCCCCTCCTACTCTCCGGGTCCCGCTGACTGGCAATAACAGGTGAGTCACTAAGAGATCTGAATCCTTTCTGGAAGTCCTTTCACTTGGAAAGGGGCTAGGTATTACTTGGGGGAGTTGCCTTGTGTGTAAATAATTTCTAGGTGGGAGATGAATGTGCATCACTTATGTGTTTCCTAACAGTAGTTAGAATACAACTCCCATCATCCCCTGATTATGACGTGGGGAAATTCCCAGCAATTACCGTAGAGCCCTGTATTGCACACTCACGGTAAACGGTGATATTGCTATACTAAGACAATGCTGTGGACCCCTCTTCAGAATAGATGTCAAGCATTTTTTTTTATTTCTCTCCTGTGTTGCAGTTTGTTCACAACAGAATGTCTCAATTTTTCTTTTTAACACATTACATCTATCACATTACAATCACTGATGTTTATTCTTGATGTAGTATGAAACATTACAATGTATATACACATAGAGTTATCTGATATAAGGGGAAATCAGGATAGGAAAACGAGAGAGAGGAATTTGGGTACTAAAGAGTGACAGTAGGGTAGGAGGCTGGTACCAGAAAATGAAACCTTAATCTTTACCCATGTACTAACATAGAATGTGACATGTAGTTTGTCCATGTTCGAGTCGACCACTTATGTTGAGTAGGATGTGACAGGCATGGGTTTTCGATGTTCGAGCATATGCTATATTGAAGGACAGGAATGGGGTTTCGATGTTCAAACATATGCTATATTGAAGGACAGGCATGGGGTTTCGATGTTTGAACATGCTAAATTGAATGACAGGCATGAGGTTTCGATGTTCGAACATATGCTATATTGAAGGACAGGCATGGGGTTTCGATGTTTGAACATGCTAAATTGAATGACAGGCATGGGTTCTCGATGTTCGACGTTTGCATTGTGACTGGCATCCCATGCTGGAGTAGAGGTGACATGCACAGACTGGCAATGTACGACAATGTCCATTTTTGGGATGGATCTTTTTCTAAATGCACACCCTGTCTGAAAAGAATGATAGCAGCGTGCAGGGAGGCGCACTGCTAAAATTTAACCCATGTTAAATTCGGCCGAATAATTCGGAATGGATCAGAATTTCGTCCGAATCGAATAGGCCCGGTCCGAAATTAGGATCATCCGAATTAGAAAAAGAAATTTGTCCCAATTCGAATTTTACCGAAAATGTTGCCCGTGCACAAGTCTAATGGGCACCCTCATGCCCCTTTTGTATTATGCCTTTGGGAAATAAAATAATATTTATTATGTGCTATTCACCCATCCCTATTGCTGGATCTGTGCTTGACATGGATTCTGGGTCCCCCACTCCAGCAAAGTGGCATGACTTCTCCTGCCTTAAATGGACATTTCCTGGACAGACAGCAATAAAGCAGGAGAACTTGTGACTGGAGAGAAGCAGAAGATCAGAATGTGCAGTAAAGAAGTAGGGTCAAGCCTGGAAGTGTGTGGTGGGGTAGAGAGGCAATTCATCTACATCTTTTATACTTTATGGATCATCTTAAAACCCTTATATGAGTCTGATTATTTATATGTACTGTACCGTTATGTACTGTACCAGTTACACTTCTCCCTGTACAATACCAGGGCATTTGATGGCTGGGATATCAGATTATCGCTCTTTTCGTCCAGGAGGCATTCTAATATTGCTGTTTTCAACGTGTCAGCATTTTTAATGCAACATTGTGTTGGTTGCCCAATAGAGGGCGACATTTTCATTGTGAACTAATTTGTGAGAAGTAGTAGTGTTGTTTGGCAGAGGACAGAGCAGTGTTGAAGCAGAACATGAGGAATTTGTAGTTGATAAAGTATGTATGAGAGCAGGACTTCCTCCACAAGAATTCAGCGGTGTGGGTACAGGAGCAAAGAAAGCGTGTTTGTGAGTTGAGCCAAGAGGGTAAGTTTGAGGGGTGTTTGTGATGGGCCTGGAGAGGGGCATACAGACTAAGTGATGAGGAGGTTGATGTAGGATTCTATAAGTCTGTCAGGTTCAGAAAGAGTGATGATGGTAGAGAGGTTGGGGTGCAATTCAGAAGATAAGGCAGAGATGTCTAGAGAGTGAAGCTTGCGGGTGTAGTGCGGGGTTGTAGTTGGTGGAGGAATGAGGGAAAGGGTTGTAGAGAAGTTTGTGAGATAGTAGTCAAAGAGTGGGAAAAGCGATATGGAGAAATCTATTAAGGAGCGGTTCTTTGTGAATAACAAGTTGAGGAAGTGATCTTCTTTCTGTGTGTGTAACGGTTTGTACGACACTCAGACACAGTAGGTTAGAATAAAACACAGTTTTATTAAAAGACACAATGAAAATACCCTTGGTGGGCTATAGCGTATCACAGCAGAATAGACAGGTGTAATATAGGACTTGACATATGCCTACACAGGCCCAGTATATTAATAATTGAGATAATATATATACTGTCACAGGTCAGGCATAACAAGGAGAACTCAGCACAGCATGGGTTAAAGTCCAAGATATAATCAGTCTCTTATGTGGTGTGTTCAGTAACGCCCAGTATGATGGAATAACAGTGATCAGGAGACTGAGGTGCTAGAGTGGAGACAAGCACTTTAGATCTGCTGGAGCAGAGCTGAGACTTATACCTCCTGCCGTAGCAGTAATGAAGGCCACACAATACTCTGCAAGAGCTGTATGAAATAGAGCCACAAGCACCCTGCCGGTGCAGTCACGGAGGCCACGATGCTCTGCAAGAGTTGAATAGGAATGAGCCAATGGCACCCGACTGGCGCTGTCATGGAGGCAACAGTACTCTGCAAGAGCTGAACAGAAAAGAGCCAATGGAACCCAGTTGGTGTAGTAACGGAGGCAAAGTACTCTGCAAGAGCTGAATGGAAACGCAACCACGGTCACACTGCCGGAGCAGTAACGGAGGCAACAGTAGCTCTGCGAGAGTTAACGGAAGGCTCAGCAGTAACGGAGGCAACAGTAGCACTGCAAGAGTTAATGGAAGACTCAGCAATAACGGAGGCAACAGTAGCTCTGCAAGAGTTAATGGAAGGCTCAGCAATAACGGAGGCAACAGTGGCTCTGCAAGAGTTAACGGAAGGCTCAGTAGTAACGGAGGCAACAGTAGCTTTGCAAGAGTTAACGGAAGGCTCAGCAATAACGGAGGCAACAGTGCTCTGCAAGAGTTAACGGAAGGTTCAGCAGCAATGGAGGCAACAGTAACTCTGCAAGAGCTAACGGGATGCTCAGCGGAAGGTATACTGCTGGAGCAGTAACGGAGGCAACGGTGACACAGACTGGTAGGCCCAGACTAGGCGGAAGTAATAATGTCGCCCAGCGACACGATGAGCAGGAACTGGAGAGCTGGGCCGAATCACGGAGCAGGAACGTCAGACAAGCCGGGTCAGGTCACGGAGCAGGAACGTCAGACAAGCCGGGTCAGATCACGGAGCAGGAACGTCAGCCAGACCGGGACGGATCACGGAGCAGGAACCAGAAGTGGAGTAGTCAAACAGGCCAAGTCGGTACACGGGAACACAGCAACTCAAGTAAGCACTGGTACAGGAACACCACGAAAGGGCACCCGACAGGTGCCAGAGGCCCAGTATAAAAAGGCCCTACTGGGCGGGCCAAATCAAGCTCAGCCAATAGGAGCGCAACACACAAAGACTGACAGGAAAAGCACGGGCACCGTGATAACACGGAACTGGAACACAGATACAAACGTCAGGTCAGGAACACCACGAAAGGGCACCGGCATAGTGACAGTGGGGCATATATAAAGGCAAGCCCTGGGAGGTGCTAGCAAGCCAGAACCAATAAGAGGCAGCCAAGACAAACCCGGAAGTAGGAATGTCGCATAGTCAGAATCACGGGCACCATTATAGGATGCAAGATTTCAAGACCTCTTAGGTCTCTTCCTCAGGCATGTTATACAGATAAATATGAAAACATCTCTCTTATATACAAGTACACATTACATTGTTCAGAATGGAAATCAGGTAAGAAAACTCAGTCCAGACCCAGGTTCTTTGATCAGTCAATGGTAGAGGAGTGTGATGTAAATTGCAGTCTTCCTCTATGGGTCTTCCCGTGTTTCCTTCTTTGTGTATTTTTGATAGCATGTAGTAGGAGCCTATTTTTGGATCTTCTTGTATTAGGGGCCTTATCTGTTCTTCAAAGTTGGAGGGCAGTTCTTTTAAGATGCTATTAAGTTGTTTTGTATATTTTTGTGGGATCATCTTGTAATTTCCCAAAGTGTATTTAATCAGAGAATTGCCTATTTGCTTCTTGAATGTACAGCGCAGTGTTCATAATAACAACTGCTCCCCCCTTGTCTGCAGGCTTAATAATAATATCCTGTTTTTTTTTTAGTGACTGTATGGCTTTCAATTCCTTTTGGGTTAGGTTGGCTGTTGGTTCACATAGAAGGAAACCCAGGAAAACCCATAATTTAAGGAATTGGCACACTCACAGAGAATATCTCTGGCTGGGTAGAAAATACCCTGAAATCCAGGTAAAACGAACACCCAGCTTCCTTCAAGACACTGTGGATCTCTTACACAAGCTAACTGACTCGGGCCCCATTCCAGAGAGCACCATCCTGGCCACTATGGATGTAGAATTCCTTTACACCAACATTCAACACACAGATGGCATAGCAGCATGCTAAGAATAACTGGAACAAAATAACACACCCATGTAACCGGTAACAAAACTCATACAGTGTCACGGTAGCTTAGACAAAGAAAGACTCTGACAGGTACAGTTAAAATCAACACCACTTTATTGAAAAAATAATATAATGAATAGCAAATAAGCACTTCACCAAGCTTCCCCAGGGTCAGGCGTGGAGACAATGCTACAGTTCACTACCAAGGAGCTGACACTGAACTTAGCCTGCATACAGGAACCAGGAACACGGCAGAGAACCTAGCCTACGGTTCTGGGTGCCACCTGAGATGGAGAAGGGTGGCAAGTGGCCGATCTCTGCCCTAGGATGCTAGGGTCAGCAGAGGCGAGATGCCCTAGAATGCTAGGGCCTAAAGTGACACTGTCGAACTATTTATTATGAAAGTATCCAAAGGGTTAAACAAGAGAACCAATCAGGTTGGATATCTTCACTTAAATAGGTAAATGACAATATAAAATAATTTTGAGAACTTTATACTTTATTAGGTACTGACATGCTACTTCACAGTAAAGAATTGATAAAAATAATCAATAATTGTGCAAAAATATATATAATTTATTAAAATACAATATACTATATATAAAAAGTATCAGCAACAATAATATAAATGAGTTATTAGCAATTACAATAGATACACAGGAAACCAAACCACAATTATTACCATGAGGATTACCAGCAGTGAAAGGTTTAACCACACATAGGTATATTCAAAGGTATTAAAGGGATAGTAATGCTTAAAAATTTTTAAAAAATATGTTGTAGGGTTTATCCCCCTGAGTAAAACAAGAGTATTCCCACTGCTGAAAGGTGTTTCATTCAAAAGTTATTAATTTGAAAAGTTGAATTTTTTAGGTACAATATCACAGTGGCCTGAAATTGTACAGTGGCACTGTTGCGACACCATCCTATGGAGATTTATGGTCCCGGGACCAGAGCTGTCCATAGGATCGTGTAGCAACAGCGCCACTGTACAATTTCAGGCCACTGTGATATTGCACCTAAAAAATTCAACTTTGAAAATTAATAACTTTTGAATGAAACACCTTTCAGCAGTGTGAGTACTCTTGTTTTACTCAGGGGGATAAACCCTACAACATATTTTTTTAAAAATTTTAAGTATTACTATCCCTTTAAATAACAATAATTGCACTCAGTAGCATAGAAAAGGTTAATTGATCCTTACAATTAATAAATACAATTGGCAGCAGTGTATATGAATACACTCTGCCCCAGAAACTGTATAGACTATGCTAATTATGGGTTAAGGTCTATTGTGAGATGAATTAGCTCAATATTAGCCAGGTCTTCTGACAATTATTCTTATACCATATATATATATATAATAATCAAATTTAGGGAATAACTGGAATAGAATCCCAGATTTAAATCACTATAATTTAATTATATACTGATTTCAACTATTGCATACCTTATGAATAAACATATAAATTGCAATTGATCTAGTCAATGAAAGATTATGCTAATAATCTACTTAGAATTAATCCAAGAATATATGTCTAGTAAGTAAACCAACTTTATGCAACATATAGCATAAATTTGACGATAGCAACATATATAAAAGCTATAGGCACTCCAAGGGTTAACCCACTGATTTAAAATAGGTGCCACACCCAGAAGTGTTTCTTTTGTCTATTGAAAGTGAATACTTCCAATTTACAAAAGACAAGCCTGGTACATGCACAGAGAATTCCAAAGAAAGCACCACTAACAGCAAACAAATAGCGGTTAAAGGGTTAATAACTGGATTCAAAGGATTTCCTAGATCAAATATTAGCTATTATAATCTTCCCAGAACCACAAAACATTATTCTAGGAATACCAAGACTTATATTAACTGATATATAACCCACGCTATATAACTGTATTACACTGATTTGGCAAAATATAACGATTTCCCAATAAATATATAGATTCTGTTAATTCCAGAAATCTATTATAACTGATCTCAAATGGTTGGCCAGTCCACTTAAGACAATTAGAAGACAAATAGTTAAGTTTCTTCAAACAGAAGAAAAGCTATGTAAATCTGGATCTAAATGAATCCATATGAAAAATTATATAGTTACCAATCCAAATTTCTTTGTCTTTCTCTGTTAGGTACCAGGACCAGGATCAGAAGTTATTAGGAGTTCAACCAGGATGCTAAGCCTTTCTTCAGCCAGGAACCAAGTGACTGAAATTACCTTCTCTTGGCATTATATTAGGCAAATTTTACCTTATCAGTAATATCCACCCTTTCCCAGTGACATCATCAGTCAGACCTGATTGGATACTTATATATTATGCTAATTATATAAGAAAAATACAAAATATGAGTACCAACGATATAAATGCTACATATGGCACTATTACGCTACATTAGAATTTTATATGTGGCATACGGCATGGCAATTGTCTAAACAGAGAGAGATTAAAAGGTTATCAGAGACACCATAAAGTAGTCATTTTGCTAGGCTTTCCCATAGGGGAATCTGTGTCTATTCCAGACTTCTTGTCTCCAATTCAACATCGATCTGCCATTACTGACACTCAGTTATTTTTCCCGCCTACCTTGGACCAATGGGCCATTGTTCAAACATGAGGTAATTTGAACACATCCTAAATAGAATTTCAGTTAATTTTTGGGATTTAAATTTTAACCCTCTATGCTCCACCAGGACAAAGTCTCTGACAACACTACAATAGAACTCTAGAGTGCAAAGAAGTCAGACACCACACCCTAGAACGCTAGGGTTCAGTCAAGATCCTAGGTAAGACCAGAGCGATACAAGGCCTATAGGTCAGACAGAACCCAGAGTAGTAAGATGGCAAAGACCAGGCCTAGGGACCTGAATGGAGAAAGAGCCAGGCCCAAGGTATAGCGCAAGAGGAGTCAGACAAAGCCAAGATCATACACGTAATGGGTAGTCAGACAAAGCCAGAGTACTTAACACGGTGTCACGGTTTGTTAAGACTCTCAGATGCAAGGTTAGGTAAAAACACAACTTTATTTAAAAGTTAAGACAACCCCATAGGGTAACATATACGTTCATACATATATTTGTAAAGACAGGAAACAAGCAATAATAATAGCGATACAGGCTCTACCGGCCCTGCCAATATACCGGGCAAGGCAGCCTGGAGACTGGTACACGGAGAATTAGTAGGCTCTACACGCCCTGCCAATATACCAGGCAAGGCAGCCTGGAAACTGGTACACGGAGAATTAGTAGGCTCTACCGGCCCTGCCAATATACCGGGCAAGGCAGCCTGGAGACTGGTACTTTGAGGATTAGTAGGCTCTACCGGCCCTGCCAATATACCGGGCAAGGCAGCCAGGAATTGAAGTAGCAAAATGTGAAGGCTCTATCGACCTTGCCAATACCGGGTAAGGCAACCCAAGATGGTACAGAGTGGAATAGGTTCTACCGGCCTTACCAATATACTGGGTAAGGCAGCCTAATACGGAGAGGGTGGCAACCACTAAAGCCTCAGTGACTGGCTAGGTGGCAACAACAGTCACAAGGATGACATGCAGAGGCTGAAGGAGTTAAAGTGGCAAGCCAAGGAACTTTACAGGAGACACCAGTACCCGCGTACTGGGGAACCAACAGAGCTGCCTAGGACTTGACAGCTATAGTATAGCATAGAGAGAACCAGTACCCACGTACTGGGGACACAACTCTAAATCATCATGACAGTGCTCAGATGTGGTGGAGCAAACCAGTACCCGCGTCCTGGAGAACCAATCTCTCATCCGGTGCAACAGCAGGCGGTGAATAGGATCAAGCTAGTACCCACGTATTGTAATCTTAAACTGTACCGGTGCAACAACAGCCGGTAGTTGGAGGAGCAAACCAGTACACGCGTACTGGGGAAACCGTCTCTCTCTTCCGGTGCACAGCAACCGGTAAATGAAGCAGACCAGTACCCGCGTACTGGGAGCACAATCAAATGGTGCAACTGCAGCTGGGTGGCTATGGAGCGAACCAGTACCCGCGTACTGGGAGTACAATCACATAGGGTGCAACAGCAGCCGGGTGGCTGTGGAGCGAACCAGTACCCGCGTACTGGGAGTACAGATCACATAGGGTGCAACAGCAGCCGGGTGGCTGTGGAGCGAACTAGTACCCACGTACTGGGAGTACAAATCTCTATCGTGCAATAGCAGCCGGGTGGCTGTGGAGCGAACCAGTACCAGTGTACTGGAGAAACCAGCAAGGAAATAGAAATGTCGCCAAGGCGACTATGGAGGACTAGTCGACACAGGCGATACTGGATCAGGAGCCCAGCAGATGGAAACAGGAACCCGCAATCCAGACGGTCAACTGAATCAGGAACAGCAGCGGAGACTGGCAGCAGGAAGCGGCGACACCACAGCAACCTCAACCGGATCAGGAACGGAAACAGGAACCCAGGAACTGGTAACTCAGGAACTTGACGATCTCAGGTAGCAGGAACATAACCAGGGGCCCATGAAGCTCAGGAACACAATGAAGATGTGAGCAGCATAGAGACAACATGAAAGGGCAACCAAAGGGTGCCCAAGCTCAGTTTAAATAGGCAATACAGGGCGGGCTGAAGGCAGCCAGCCAATGGAGAGCCCCCTACAGGTAACTGACACAAAAAGGCAGCAATCACGGGCACCGTGATACACGGAGAGGATAATCAGCCAGGCCAGGGGTCATACACGGATTGGGTAGTCAGACTGAGCCAGGGATCGAGCACGGATCGGGTAGTCAAACAAGGCCAGAGGTTCAGACACACATTGGGTAGTCAGACGGAGCCAAAGGTCATACACGAATCGGAATCAGCAGCCAAAAACGGGTCACAATTAGGAATGCAAGTGTTATGGTTGGCAAGAAGAACCAGGAGACAGATGGTATAGTTAATATAACCTTTATTATGAGAATAATACAGTAATGCAATATAATATATACACATAGTGGGTGATCGAATAGGCGAGTACTGTATAAGGAATAGCAGTCTCCCAATATCACCACCACACTGTCCGAGACTAGGCCTCAGCCTGCTGGAGTCTCGCGGTACAGTAATGCCCAAGAGTGATACTGACTCAGCCTGCAGTCAGTAGCTGGGAGTACAAGTCAATACTAGGAAGGATGTCTGAGTAACGTAACCAACCCTAGGAGCGAACAGACAGGGCCTTCTAGTAAGCACCAGATAGGATAATCATACGAGCCAAAGTCATACACAGAGCGGGTAGTCAGCCAGAGCCATGGGTTTGAACCAGATAGGATATCCACTGAAGTGATGGAATGCTGGATGCTCAGTGGACAGAGCCCCAGGTCAACACCAGAGTGGGTAGCCAGAGCCACTGGATAGGATATCTGAGCCAAATCGGAATGCACAAGGAAAATAGTCAGACAGAGCCACTATCACGGTGCCCGTGCTTTCTGTCAGTCTCTGTGTTTTGAGCTTCTATTGGCTGAGCTGTATTTGGCCCACCCAGTATGGCCTTTTTATACTGGGCTCTGGCACCTGTCTGGTGCCCTTTCATGGTGTTCCTGTACCAGTGCTGACTTGAGTTGCTGTGTTCCCGTGTACCGACTTTGACCGTCTGACTACTCTGCTTCTGGTTCCTGGTCCGTGATCCGATCCGGCCTGGATGACGTTCCTACTCCGTGACCTGACCTGGCTTGTCTGATGTTCCTGCTCCATGATCCGACCTGGCCTGGCTGACGTTCCTGTTCCGTGACCTGACCGACTCTCCAGTTCCTGCTCCGTTGTTGTCGCTTGGGCGACATTCTGACTTCCGCTTGTCTGGGCCTACCAGTCAGTGTGTACTGTTGCCTCCGTTACTGCTACGGCAGTGTACCTATCACTGAGCATCCCATTAACTCTTCCAGAGCTACTGTTGCCTCCGTTACTGTTACGGCAGTGTGCTGATTATTGAGCCTTCCGTTAACTCTTGCAGAGCTACTGTTGCCTCCGTTACTGTTACGGCAGTGTGCCGATTATTGAGCCTTCCGTTAACTCTTGCAGAGCTTACTGTTGCCTCCGTTACTACTACGGCAGTGTACCGATTATTGAGCCTTCCGTTAACTCTTGCAGTGCTTACTGTTGCCTCCATTACTGTTGTGACAGTGTGCCATTGGTTGCGTTTCCGTTCAGCTCGTGCAGAGTACTGTTGCCTCCATTACTGCGCCAACAGGGTGCCCTTGGCTCTATTCCATTCAGCTTGTGCAGAGTACTGTTGCCTCCGTTTACTACTACGGCAGGGGGTATAAGTCTCAGCTCTGCTCCGGCAGATCTATAGTGCTCTGTCTCCATTCTGCACTACAGTCTCCTAATCACTGTTATTCCATCATACTGGGCATTACTGAGAACTCACCACATCAGAGACTGATATTATCTATTGGGACATTAACCCCTTAACGACCGGGGAATCCGGAACCGGAAGTCACTAGACGACCACGGAGCAATTTTTTTTATTGCTCCGTTGGGTTCCGGACTCCCCGAACGGCGTGCAGCCGCGGGGGGAGCCCGGAACTCGATGACGGTCATAGTACGTCATCGGTCGTTATGTCAAATCGACCCTTGACGTACTATGACCGTCAAGGGTCGTTAAGGGGTTAACCAATGCTGGGCTGGGTATTCACCCTGTCATTCCTGACCTGTGACAGTATATGAACTCGCTCACTTATTTTATACTGGGCCTGTGTAGGCATAAGTCTAAGTCCTGTATTGCACCTGTCTATTCTGCTGAGTTACGCTTTAGCCCATCAAGGGTTGTTCTCATTCTGTTTGTTTTAATAAAACTGTGTTTTATCCTAACCACTGTGTCTGAGTGTTGAACAAACCGTTACAGTACGAAAGGGCCATGACCTCAGACAGTAAAGGTGAAGGTAATTCACATAATATCCACTGGAGGATGGATGTGCATGAGCAGCGTCTGGACCAGTTGGCACTGGCCATGCAGACATTACTTGAACGTGTGGTACACCGCAATAAACCAAGTCAGAATCCGGTGGTCCCCCAGTTTTGACACTGGAAAATCATTCCTTGACTACTGCTGCACCGACTAGAGGGTTAACCGCGGTGGCGCCATTACCGCTCAGATATGATGGTGAACCTACCCTATGCAGAGGGTTTATTAATAAATTAGAGATATTCTTGGAACTAAAGCCTCATGCCTTCCCCAATGACCGGAGCAAGGTTGGGTTCATATCATGGATTGTTCTTTTGGCGAGTTACATAAGATTCCTTTGGTCAAGAGGGACTCTCCCTTAGCCATTGAAACCATTGAAGCCATTGACGGCAGACCATTGGAACCAGCACTGATTACTATGGAAACTATTCCTATTACAATGATTATTGGGGCCCTGCACAAGGAGGAATTACGATTTCAGATAATCCATTCCCCTCATCATGCGGTCATTCTGGGGTTTCCATGGCTACATCTGCATAACCCTCAGTTTGACTGGCAGAGAGGCGAGGTCACATCTTGGTCTGAGTATTGCATGGAGCATTGTGTGTTGCACCCAGTTAAGATTTTATGTACCTCTCCCTCCGTGCCAGCTGAATACCGCAAATTCAGTGACGTGTTCAGTAAGGGAGAGGCTAGCGCATTTGCGCTATTGATTTGCCTCCGGGCGTAGTGCCTCCCAGGGGTCGCACATAGCACTGTCGTGCGATGAAAATAAGGCTATGGAAGAATACATTGATGACACCCTTAAAAGGGGGATTATACACAAGTGTACTTCGCCGGCTGGTGCTGGTTTCTCTTTTGTGAAAAAGGAAAGTGGTGAATTAAGACCTTGCATTGACTACCACGGACTGAATAAACTCATGTCCAAAAATGCCTACCCCATACCACTTATTACGGAACTATTTGACAGGTTAAAAGGTTCCTCCATTTTTAGAGAAGGATGAGCCTCCCGTGCCTATCATTCAGCCTGATCGCATTCTGGCCACTGTACGTACTAGCATCACTTCACCACTGGGGGAGGAGATTTTGGCTACCCAGGCTATGGCACCTCCAGAAACCCCAGTAGGCAAGTGTTTTGTTGCTGAGCCATTCCGTACCTGTCTGCTTGAGACATATCACTCGTCTAAGGCTGCTGGGCATATTGGGAGGGATCAATTAATATGGTCTCTCTCACAAGTATTTTGGTGGCCCTCCCTTAGAGCCGATTGCTCCGCATTAACTGCAGCCTGTACCACCTGTGCGCATGCCAAAACCCCCAGACACCTCCCAGTGGGCTTACTTCAACCTGTACCTAATGGCGAACGCCCGTAGTCCCATATATCCATTGATTTCCAGGGAGAGCTGCCTGTGTCCAGGGGGTATTCGTTTACTTTAATGGTGGTTGACAGATTTTCTAAGATGGCTCATTTTGTACCCCTTTCTGGTCTTCCTTCAGCCCAGGAGCTGGCAGTAGTCTTTGCTAGAGAGGTGATCCTCTTGCATGGGGTTCCTAGAGTCGTGGTGTCTGACCGGGGGAGCCAATTCGTATCTAGATTTTGGAGGGTATTCTGTAGCCAGATGGGCATTCAATTGTCCTTTTCCTCCGCCTACCATCCCCAGACCAATGGGGCTGCTGAGCGTGCCAATCAGGGACTGGAGCAGTTCCTGCGCTGTTTAGTGACTGATCATCGCGACAGTTGGGCTGACCTGTTGCCATGGGCAGAGTTCGCCAGGAATTGTGCAGTTAATTCATCATCCGGGAGCTCCCCATTCCTCATCAACTATGGGTTTCAGCCATGCCTGCTCCCAGACTCATTTCAATCGCAGCAGATTCCAGCTCTGGATGAGCATATTGAGCAACTCTGCTCCACTTGGGCACAGGTTCAAAGGACCCTCAGACAGCCATTTCAGCATCATCATCGACATGCCAACCGTAGACGGCTGCCATCAATCTCCTTCCAGGTTGGGGACAGGGTATGGCTCTCCTCCAGAAACCTTAATCTGCAAGTTCCATCCAATAAGCTGGCTCCCCGGTTCATTGGTCCCTTCAGGGTGATTTGTAAAGTTAATCCTGTCTCGTACGCCTTGGAACTCTCAGCATCTATGCGCATACATAATGTGCTCCATGTGTCCCTGTTAAAACCTCTGGTATGCAACCGCTACACTACCACTCCGGTGGTTCCTGGTCCTGTGGATGTTCAGGGCCAAGAGGAATACGAAGTTCAAAGCATAATCGATTCACGGAGATTTAGAGGAAAATTGCAATATTTGGTCCATTGGAAGGGCTATGGCCCTGAAGAGCGTTCATGGGTTGATCAGAAGGACCTTCATGCCCCTAGGTTATTGCGAAATTTTCACTCCAAATATCCCCAGAAACCAAGACCCTCTTCCAGGAGAGGGGGTCTTTGAGAGGGGGGTACTATCACGGTGCCTGTGCTTTCTGTCAGTCTCTGTGTGTTGCGCTCCTATTGGCTGAGCTGTGTTTGGCCCGCCCAGTATGGCCTTTTTATACTGGGCTCTGGCACCTGTCTGGTGCCCTTTCGTGGTGTTCCTGTACCAGTGCTGACTTGAGTTGCTGTGTTCCCGTGTACCGACTTGGCCTGTCTGACTACTCTGCTTCTGGTTCCTGCTCCGTAATCCGACCCGGTGTAACGGTTTTCTGACACTCAGACCAGGGTGTGAAGTAAAAAACACAGTTTATTGTAAATAGAATGTGACACAATGCCCCTAGGGGCCAGCACAGGAATAGCAGTAATGGCAAACACAGACAAAGTGAATGCAATACAGTAATAGGATAATGTATAATGTATAGATGGGGAATAACCCCAAAGGGTTAACAAGTGCAAGAAGAGAACTCAGTCTTAGGTTGGCCAACGCCCAGGAGAAATTGCAGTCTCTGGAACACAGTCCTTGAATAGCGAAGCTGGAGTAAAGTGTCTGCACTGAATTCACTCTCAAGGTGGACTAGGAATGCACACAAGTGCCCAGAGCTGAGCCAATACCACCTCCGTGGGCTATAGAGAATTGCTACTGCCAAAGCTGAAGTACAAGAACCAGAATCGCCCTAATTCGAAAGTAGTGATAACCCTTCGTGTGCCCAATGGATGTGCCCTGACACCCCTTGGATGTCAATACTGATAGCGACTACACAAGCGACTAAGAGCCGAAGCACTGGATAGTGCAATGGATAGCGTACCCTCTGAGCGTATGTAGGCCAGAGCCAGGACACCCCTCCGGTGCCGTACGTACTTTCCCAGCAAGAGCTAACGGAATAACAGCGCCAACTGGCGCGCTCACGGTGCACACCGAACACCGGACAGCCAATGCTCTGCGGAAGGTAGAGTGGAGTATCAGAGGTACTAGAGTAGCGGCTCAAATGGGTAACCGTATGTTTGGCAAGATAACGGAGGCACGAGACCGGAGACTACTTGGCACTGCACGGGTTAACAAAGGTTCTGTACAGGAGAGACAGCTAGCAAATAGCGGATGGCAAAGCAACCTCAGGCTCAGCTAGAGTAGTGAGAGGAACAGTGAGACACAGCAGATCAGAATGTCGCCGGAGCGACCGGAGCAATACAGGAACACCGGAACAGCAGGCAGGATCGGAGCAATAACCGGAACCGGATCACAGCAGGATCAACAGCCGAAGAACAGGGTCAATCACGGAGCAGGGTCATCAGCCAGAACCGGGTCAATCACGGAGCAGGATCGTCAGCCAGAACTGGGTCAATCACGGAGCAGGGTCGTCAGCCAGAACCGGGTCAATCACGGAGCAGGGTCGTCAGCCAGAACCGGGTCAATCACGGAGCAGGATCAGGAGAAGAGTCAGACAAGCCGGGTCGGTACACAGGAGATACTGGAACACAGCAACAAGGCGCAGATACTGGAACACCACGAAAGGGCAAATGACAAGTGCCCAAGCTCCAGTATATAAAGGCACATCCTGGGCGGGCCAACCAGCATCCTCCAATGCACAGGTAATTCAGCCGAGATTGACAGAACAGCACGGGGACCGTGATACCCGGCCTGGCTGACGTTCGTGCTCTGTGACCTGACCCGGCTTGTCTGACGTTCCTGCTCCGTGATCCGACCCGGCCTGGCTGACGTTCCTGCTCCGTGGTCCGACCTGGCCTGTCTGAAGTTCCTGCTCCGTGACCTGTCCCAGCTTGTCTGACGTTCCTGCTCTGTGTTCCGGGCCGGCTCTCCAGTTCCTGCTCCGTTGTTGTCGCTTGGGCGACATTCTGACTTCCGCTTGTCTGGGCCTACGTGTGTACTGTTGCCTCCGTTACTGCTACGGCAGTGTACCTATCTCTGAGCATCCCGTTAACGCTTGCAGAGCTACTGTTGCCTCCGTTACTGCTACGGCAGTATACCTATTGCTGAGCCTTCCGTTAACTCTTGCAGAGCTACTGTTGCCTCCGTTACTGCTACGGCAGTGTGCCGATTATTGAGCCTTCCGTTATCTCTTGCAGAGCTTACTTTTGCCTACGTTACTGCTACGGCAGTGTACCGATTGTTGAGCCTTCCATTAACTCTTGCAGAGCTTACAGTTGCCTCCGTTACTGTTGTAACAGTGTGCCATTGGTTGCGTTTCCATTCAGCTTGTGCAGAGTACTGTTGCCTCCGTTACTGCACCAACAGGGTGCCCTTGGCTCTATTCCGTTTAGCTTGTGCAGAGTACTGTTGCCTCCGTTACTGCACCAACAGGGTGCCCTTGGCTCTATTCCGTTCAGCTCGTGCAGAGTACTGTTGCCTCCGTTACTGCACCGGCAGGGTGCCCTTGCTTCTATTCCGTACAGCTCTTGCAGAGTATTGTGTGGCCTCCGTTTACTGCTAAGGCAGGGGGTATAAGTCTCAGCTCTGCTCCGGCAGATCTATAGTGCTCTGTCTCCATTCTGCACTACAGTCTCCTGATCGCTGTTATTCCATCATACTGGGCGTTACTGAGAACTCACCAGATCAGAGACTGATTATATCTATTGGGACTTTAACCCATGCAGGGCTGGGTATTCACCCTGTCATGCCTGACCTGTGACAGTATATGAACTCGCTCACTTACTTTATACTGGGCCTGTGAAGGCATAAGTCTAAGTCCTGTATTGCACCTGTCTATTCTGCTGAGTTACGGTATAGCCTGTCAAGGGTTATTCTCATTCTGTTTGTTTTAATAAAACTGTGTTTTATCCTAACCACTGTGTCTGAGTGTTGAACAAACCGTTACACAGGGATCCAGCAGCGCTCCTCCAGATCATATCCTTTCCAATGGATAAAATACTGTAAATGTCCTCTAACCATACGGGTGTCCAGAATACTTTGAACTTCATATTCCTCGTGATCTGCAACTATCACGGGAGCAGGACGGACAGGAGCGGAGGTATACCGGTTGCAGTCCAAGGGCTTTAACAGGGAGACATGAAAGACATTGTGTATCCGCATATTGGCAAATGTCTGCGGTCAGCCTGTCTATTTTGTCACTGCACTGAACCATGTAGGGTATGCTGTACCCGAACGAGGAACGGAGTGCCTGCAAATGCTCATCAAGAGCTGGAATAGCTTGTGCTCAGAAGGTTTCCTGAAGAACCGAGTGTTGGAACCCATAGTTGATCAAGAACGGAGAACTCTGAGTGGAAGAGTTCACAGCACAATTTCTGGCAAACTCCGCCCAGGGCAACAGGGTAGCCCAATTGTCATGGTGGTCAGAGACATAGAAGCGGAGAAATTGCTCCAAGACTTGATTTGACCTTTCTGCCGCACCATTGGATTGCGGATGGTTTGCGGAGGAGAATGCCAATTGAATTCCCATATGTGCACAGAAACACCTCCAGAAGCGGGACACAAACTGGCTTCCTCTATCAGACACGATCACCTTCGGGATATCATGGAGTCAGAACACCTCCCTTGTGAATACCACTACCAATTCCTGCGCAGATGGTAAGCCCTTAAGTGGCACAAAGTGAGCCATTTTTGAGAATTTGTCTACAATCATTAGTATTGCAGTAAAGCCATGGACCTAGGAAGGTTGACCATAAAATCAATGGACAAGTGTGACCGGGGCATTCCCCGTTGGCCACAGGCTGGAGCAAGCCCACTGGCAGATGTCGGGGAGACTTATTTTGAGCACATGTGGTGCAGGCAGCGGTAAAGGCGGCACAATCAGAGCTGAGGCTCGGCCACCAAAATAGTCTAGACAAGGACCAGATTAACTGGTTGCGCCCAATATGGCCGGCGATTTTGGAAGCATGGTATGTCTCAAGGATTTTAATGCGGAATTGAGCTGGTACAAAACATCTCCCACTAGGAGTCTCTGCTGGGGCAGATGCTTGGGCAGCCAGAATCTCCTCTCCCAGGGGAGAGGTAATACAGGTACGAATCACGGCCAGAATGCAATCAGCAGGAATGATCGGAGCGGGAGGAACCTCCTCCTTGGACCTACTACAAAATTGGCAAGACAGAGTGTCAGCCTTCACATTTTTCGAGCCTGGAAGGTAGGAAACCACGGAATTGAATCTGGATAGGAATAGTGCCCATCTGGCCTGCCGGGAGGACAGCCGCTCGGCTTCAGACAAGTATGTCAAATTCTTGTGGTCTGTAAGAATCAGAATGGGGGAACTGGTGCACTCCAACAGATGACGCCACTCTTTCAAAACTATAGCAAGCAACTCCCTGTCACCAATCTGATAAACCCTCTCTGCCTTAGATAGTTTTTTCCAGAGGTAGCCACAAGGGCGCAAAGCCTCTCCAGGAGCTGACCGTTGAGAAAGGAGGGCGCCTACTCCAATCTCTGATGCATCAACCTCCAGGGTAAAAGGCAGGGTGGGATTGGGATGTACCAGGATTGGAGCTGCAGAAAATGCTGCTTTGAGGTTATTTGAGATTAAGGCAGAGAGTGCATCAGAAGACCATTCTAACACTTTGGCTCCTTTCCGCGTCATGTCAGTGATGGGTTTTACAATGGTGGAGAAATTTTTTTATAAATTTACGGTAATAGTTTGCAAAGCCCAGAAATCTTTGAATTGCCTTCAGTCCATCCGGACGAGTCCACTGAACCACAGCCAACAGTTTTTTGAGGTCCATCGCGAACCCAGATGCGGAGATAACATACCCAAGAAAGGTAACGGGTCTTGTGAAGCTCACACTTTTCCAAATTGCAGAACAAGTTGTTTTCTCTCAGGACCTTGGATACATCCGCATAGTGGGCTTCCACCATTGGGGAATGGATAAGGATGTCATCCAGATATACAACCACGCAGCTTTGCAAAAGTTCTCTCAGGATGTAATTTATGAATTCTTGGAAGACAGTGGGAGCATTGCACAGGCCAAAGGGCATGACCAGATATTCATAATGCCCACTCCGGGTGTTGAATGCTGTCTTCCATTCATGTCCTTGTTTATTCCGGACCAAGTTGTAAGCCGCCCTCAAATCGAGCTTAGTAAACATAGTAGAACCTTTGAAGTGGTCAAACAGCTCAGTAATCAATGGTATAGGATATGCATTCTTTACCATCAGTTTGTTTAAGCCCTGATAATCGATACAAGGGCGTAGTTCTCCGTCCTTATTATCTTCCACAGATAGAGGGTACGTACGACCTCGGGGAGGGGTAGTCCCAGGCAAGAGCTCGATCGTGCAATCGTATGGGCTATGGGGAGGTAAATTTCCTGCCTGGACTTTGTTAAATAACTCAGAAAACTGTGAATAAGCCTCAGGTAGGCCTTGAGACTCAGCACAGGCAAGTCTGATGGGACATGAAAGACACGACTCCTCACAGTGAGTCCCCCAGGACAATATCTCACAGTCAATGTTAGGGTTATGTTTTTGTAACCATGGGAACCCTAATACAATGGCATAGTGCAAGGAGTTTATCACCTGAAACTTCAGGGTTTCCTTATGCAGGGCTCCCACGCTTAGGGTAAGTGGGGCCATCTTATGGGTAATGTGTGCTGGTAGCAGGGGTCTTCCATCAATAGCTTCAACCGCCAAAGGAGTGTCACGAGGCAGTAAAGGAATCCCAAAGCACTCAGCGGATGCAGCGTCCACAAAATAACCTTCAGTGTCAGAGTCTATAAGAGCAGGCACAGGGATAGACTCTTTGGCCTGGACTATGTCCAGCAAGGGTTTAGCCTGAGAGGTTTCAGGGGACTGTGAGATGCCACCTAAGATCTGTCCCCGACAGGATCTTTTGGTGCAAGCATCTTCCGGATGTACTGGGCATGATTTCAGGACGTGACCATTCTTACCGCAGTACAGACATAGTCCCTCCCTCCGCCTCTGGGCCCTCTCCGTCGCAGAGAGTCGGGTAGCCCCCACCTGCATAGGTTCACCACCCATAGTGTCTGAACCAGGAGGCAAGGAGGATAGGGTGGGCAAGAAAAGCCGTAAGACATGCTGGTAGGATGCCTCCGCAGATGCTCCTTCAACGACGGTCTCTCCCGGACCCGTGTATCTATGAGGATGACAAAGGATATCATCTCATCCAGTGTCACGGATTTGAAGACTCTCAGACTTAAGGTTTGGTAAAATAACTTAACTTTATTAAAAGTTAAAGGCAGTCCCCGTAGGGTAAACATACATAACAATATAACAGTAATATAACATATAATAGGTTCTACCGGCCTTGCCTAAATACCGGGTAAGGCAACCGTGAGATGACATATACCGGTTCTACCGGCCTTACCAATACCGGGCAAGGCAGCCCCCACGGAATGCTGAATGTAGGCTCTACCGGCCCTGCCAATACAGGGTAAGGCAACCTTAAAGATGGTGAATTACAAGGTTCTACCAGCCTTACCAATACCGGGCAGGGCAGCCCAAAGGAGACTGGAGTAGGCTCTACCGGCCCTGCGAATACCGGGTGAGGCAACCTACAGGATGGTATCGTCAAGGTTCTACCGGCCTCACCAATACCGGGCAGGGCAGCCTGAGCGAGTAGACCAGCTGTCAGGTGACTAAGACAGCAAAGAGCATAAGTATAGAGGTCTACTCAGCAGGAGTCTATTGCCAGGGATACTCAGACAACTGCAAGGAAGTGGAAAGCGACTGACCACAGTACTGGATGTTCAGGAGCAAACCAACGTCCCCATGTTGGGACTAATGGTAATAGCGCCACCAGGTTTAATAGAGCAAACCAGCGACCGCACGCTGGAACCAACAATGTATATCGCAACCAGGTTTAGTGGAGTAAATCAGCGTCCACACGCTGGGACCAACAACGTATATCACAACCAGGTTTAGTGGAGCAAACCAGCGTCCGCATGTATCACGGTGCCCGTGATCCCCTGTCAGTCACACTGATGGTACCTGTGCATTGGTGCAGGTTGTTTGGCCCGCCCAGGATGTTCCTTTTTATACTGGGCCTATGACATCTATCTGGTGCCCTTTCGTGGTGTTCCTGAAGTTGAGCCCTCTTGCTGAGTTACTGTGTTCCTGTGTACCGATTCGGCTCGTCTGACTATTCTCCGTTCCTGCTCTCTGATTGGATCCTGCGCTGGCTGACGTTCCTGCTCCGTTAACGACCTGGCTGTGGCTGACGTTCCTGCTCCGTTACCGACCTGGCTGTGGCTGACGTTCCTGCTCCGTTACCGACCTGGCTGTGGCTGACGTTCCTGCTCCGTTACCGACCTGGCTGTGGCTGACTTTCCGGCTCCGTGATTTACCCGGCTTGTTTGACGTTCCTGATCGAGAGGGTCCTGGTTCCGGTCATCGCTCCCTGTTCCTCATCAGTTTCCTGAGTTCCAGTGTTTCCAGGTCGCCCGACGGCGACATTCTGAACTGTAGTAGTGGGGCTCCGTTCATTCACTCTCATTGGCGCTATGTGGTGGCCTTCATTTACCGAGCTGTTGTAACCTTGCTGAGCTGCCTCTCCGTGGCCGTACCTTCCCGATTCCCTTACTGTGTGTATGTTGCCTCCGTTATTGAGCCTAATACACTTGCCAAGCTATATCATACTATCCGAGCCGTCTACAATCTGAGCTGCGCTTCGTACCTAGTCTGTCCATTACACGAGCAGAGCAGTTTAGTCCCGGTACGTGGTGTACCGTGCTTGCACCTCCCGGTGTTGTGGCCTCCGTTTGCTCTCACTGTATGGTACTGATACGGCACCGGAAGGGTGTCTGGGCGCTAGTCATTGCTTGTGTGTGCGAGGCTCGTTGTTGCTGGTACAGTGTTACTCCTGTTGGCACCATGTGGGTGGCCTGGCTCTAATCTCCTTTGGCACACAACAGTATTCCTGTACGTATCAAGGGCTTGACAGGTTCCGTTTACCAGCTCTGCTAGCGGTTCTTTCTACCACTCCTCCTGGAGTTTATACTCAGCTCTGGTTGCATTGTGCAGTCTCCTTGGGCGTCCTTTTGTAACAGCTACATGAGAGTGATTTGAACAAGCCTACTACTGATCGTGAATAGTTTCAGAGACTTATTGGTTTAGCTGGGCGTTGTCAGCCTACTATCATTGTGACTCATCAGTGGATTATTCCTTAACCCTTGTCCATCCTGTTATACAGTGCAATTCAGCATTCATTGTACTAGCTACTGCTTTCTACCTGTCTGTCTATGCCATACCTGGCCCCAGGGGCGCTATTCCTGATTTTCATTTCAAATAAAACTGTGTTTTTACTTAAAACCTTGTCTGAGTGTCAGAAAACCGTAACAGCACGCTGGAGCCAATAATGTATCTCGCAACCAGTTTAGTGGAGTAAACCAGCGTCCGCACACTGGGACCAACAATGTATATAGCAATCAGGTTTAGTGGAGTAAACCAGCGTCCGCACGCTGGGACCAATAATGTATCTAGCAACCAGGTTTAGTGGAGTAAACCAGCGTCCGCACGCTGGGACCAACAATGTATATCGCAACCAGGCTTAGTGGAGTAAACCAGTGTCCGCACGCTGGGACCAACAATGTATACTGCAACCAGGTTTAGTGGAGTAAACCAGCGTCCGCACGCTGAGACCAACAATGTAAATGGCAACCAGGTTAGTGGAGTAAACCAGCGTCCGCACGCTGAGACCAACAATGTATATTGCAACCAGGTTTAGTGGAGTAAACCAGCGTCTGCACGCTGGGACAAGCAATGGATATCGCAACCAGGTTTAGAGAAGTAAATCAACAAAGTATGATCAGCAGCGAGAAGAACAATGTCGCCAGAGCGATGACTGGAGCAGGAGATTCAGGAACTCAGTAGGATTAACCCGCGAGGTGCTGGAACACAGGAACACTGGAACACAGGAACACTAGCATACAGGAACACTGGAACACAGGATCAGCAAGTACAGCAGGAACAGCAGGAACAGGCCAAGAAGCCTGACAAGCAGGTCAGGCAGAGTGGAGCCAGAAACACCACAAAAGGGCAACCTGGAAGTGCTCAGCCTGGGTTTAAAAAGGCTGTGTGAGGAGGGCTAATCACAGACAGCCAATCACGATACTCAGCAAGTGACTGACACTGGACAGCACCAATCACGGGCACCGTGATATCCAGACTATTAGGTAGGTCACGAGCAGCGATCTTGTCCTTCATGTAATCGCAAAGCCCTTGGGAGAATGCAGCTATCAGGGCCTCATTGTTCCACCCTACTACGGCTGCTAGGGTTCGAAACTATATTGCATATTCCGCCACAGTGCGGTTACCCTGGCAGATAGTCATCAGATGTTTGGAAGACAAGGTCCTGCGACCTGGCATGTCAAATACGTTTCTAAAGAGGCCACAAATTGAGTAAAATCATATATTATGAGTTTCTCCGTCTCCCATAATGGATTCACCCAAGCCAATGCCTTGCCAGCCAGGAGAGAAATCATAAGTCCAACCCTACTGTGGTCAATAGGGAAGGCATGAAGAAGCATCTCGAGGTATATACCCAACTGATTAAGGAATCCGCAACATAACTCAGGTTCCCCACTATAGCGTTGTGGGAGTGGAGCGGATCCAGTTAACCCTCTGACCAGTCCTGCATCAGAGACGGTAGCAGCTGTAGGTGCCGAAGGAGAAACTGGGGTGGCCACCTGCTGCGGGTTATAGTGTTCCCAGTGAGCGGTTCTGCCAAGCAGAGTCTGCAAGGCACTTGCCAACTGATCAATACATTGATCCTGATCCTGCATTCTGTCAAATATTCTCTGTAAAGGAGGATCACTATCACCGTCTGATGTCATGACCTTTATGTACTGTTATCGTTGGCAAGCAGAACCAGGAGTCAGACGGTATAGTTAATATAACCTTTATTATGAGAATAATAGAGTAATGCAATATAATATATTGTTACGGTTCAGTACACTCAGACACATTAGGTTTAGGTAAAAACACAGCTTTATTGAAGCACACAAAGAATAACGTAACCCTCACGGGTCCAGTATAGCACAAACTGACACAAGACAGGTTACAAATAGTTACCCACACAGGTCCAGTAAAGTGCACAACACCCTACTGACACAGGTCAGGTTAAAGATAGATACAGTGTATGAATGTCCAATGTTAACCAGTACACTGCTGGTCGTAACGTAAATCAGACTAAATGTCGCCTGTATGTAGTGGAAGGCAACAAAGACAGGACTGCAGCCACAGGCTCTGGACGCCTGTAAATGGGAGTAATGGTGGACGCCCACCAACGACTACGGACTGGTCAGAACTGGTGCTTAAACAAAGGCCCTACCGGAGCAACCCAGCACCGTGTGCACGACTACCTAAAAGGGTTAATGGGCAATGTATAAATGTATGGCAACCGGAAGCGCCCAACTGATCAAGAGGAGTCTATCGCCCAAGGTGCGCAGCCCAACAGAACCCAAGATGGTAGTGGTATCGGAGGCCCCTTCCCCTGAAGGGGTTAATAGCGCTGTGGTCTGGACAACGGTAATCACCGGAGGCGCCCTGCTAAACCTACACAGACCAAGCGAGTGCAACACGGAGCGGAAGCAGCGAGAGTCTGACCACTGGTCTAGTATGTGAGCAACCGGAACACAGAATCTAGAACCAGCAAGCTGGAACGGTACCCAACTGGTGGGCAAACAGGAGTAATCGGATGAGCCACTGGAACAGCAGAAACAGGAACCACACCAAGAAGAGTCGGTAGACAGTGCAGGAACGTCAACCAGGCCAAGTCGGTACACGGAGCAGGATCCACAGACGCTCTAGGTTGGTACACAGAGCAGGGTCGTCAATCTCTTCAGGTCGGTACACGGAGCAGGAACGTCAGCCAGGCCGGATCAGAACAGGAAGCAGGAACATCAGCCAATCCGAATCGGTACACAGAATCAGGAACGAGACAATAGCGTGGTCAGGCAGTCTGGGGTCATACACTGAATCAGAACAACAACAACTAGCGCCAGGCATCAGGTACACCACGAAAGGGCACTAGCAGTGTGACAGCCTAGAGTATAAAAAGGCTTGTCACTAGGAGGAGCAGAGCAGAGCAGCCAATGGAAAAGCAGTATCCACAAGATGGACAGAATGTCGCCCAGATCATGGGCGCCGTAATATATATACACACAGTGGGTGATCAAAAAGGCGAGTACTGTATCAGGAATAGCAGTCTCCCAATGTCACCACCACACTATCTGAGACTAGGCCTCAGCCTGCTGGAGTCTCGTGGTACGGTAATGCCTAAGAGTGATACTGACTCAGCCTGCAGTCAGCAGCTGGGTGTCTGATAGCCCCAGGTCAATACTAGGAAGGATGTCTAAATAACGGAACCAACACTAGAAGTGAACAGACAGGGCCTTCTAGTAAGCACCAGATAGGATAGTCAGACGAGCCAAAGTCATACACGGAGCGGGTAGTCAGCCAGAGCCATGGGTTTGCACCAGATAGGATATCCACTGAAGCGATGGAATGCTGAATGCGCAGTGGACAGAGCCCCAGGTCAACACCAGAGTGGGTAGTCAGACAAGCCTAGGTCATACACAGAGCGGGTAGTCAGCCAGAGCCACTGGTTTGCACCAGAAAGGATATCTGAGCCAAATCGGAACGCACAAGGAGAATAGACAGAGCCACGGGTCAACACCAGAATGGACAGACAAGCCGGATTATACACAGGAATCAGGAATACTAAATAATGAACTGCTCAGAACACCAACGTAAGGTAACTGAGTCAGGACTCAGTCTCCCCTTTAAACTCCTCCACAGGAAGTAAGTAGGAGGAGCAGCTAGAGGGAGGAAACAAGTAGGAGGAGACTACAGGAAACAAACACACAGAGGCCTGCAGCATGCTTGAAGCCTCTTGCCTGCAGATGATGCGTGGAAAGACGCCGAGCGGCGCTGAAGCGGCGGCGCTGGAAACAAGGTACTGTGACAGGGAGAGAGCTGCAGATTATTTGATCCAGCGAACCTGTGACTGGGGACAGGAATTAACCCCAGAAGCATGAATGCTGGTTTTGCCACATGCCATTTAACCAGCTATTAGAATTGTGAGTGCATACATATAGGGTGCATGGTGGTGGTCCTAGAGTGACAATATTGATATACACAGGGCACCCCTCTATTGTTGTCCCTCCTCTTTTTTTTCCTGCAGTTGAGGAAGGAAGTCCCTTCAGAGGGACAAAGTGGGTCATTTTGGAAAACCGGTCAACTATCATCAAAATGATCGTGTACCCTTTGGACACTGGCAATTCCACCATAAAGCCTTTTGACCAAGGACGCTCGCCATTGGAAAGAGTTTGAAGTAGGCCTACCAGAAGATGTCTCGGGGTCTTAGCATAAGCACAAATGGAACATGCTGCTACAAAAGCAGAGCAGTCTGCCCTCAGACTAGGCCACCAAAAGAGCTGGGAGACAGACCAAATCAATTGGTCATGGCCAATATGTCCAGCAGCCTTCGAGGAGTGATATGTCTCCAACAATCTGGTGCAAAGGTACAAAGCATTTACCTCTGGGTTTGTCCGCAGGAGCAGAAGCTTGGGAGGCTAACATCTCCTTTCCCTGGGGAGATGTGATACTAGTGCATATAGTAGCCAAAATACAATCGGATGGAATGATAGGCACTGGCGTATTCTCAGCCTCAAGGTCAGGTCCGAACTGCCTGGACAGAGCATCTGCTCTAACATTCTTGGTGCCAGGAAGGTATGAGACCACAAAGTTGAATCTGGACCAAAATAATGCCCACCTGGCCTGTCGCGGAGACAGCCTCTTAGCTTTCGGACAGATATGTTAGATTCTTGTGGTCAGTAATAATCCGGATTGGGGAACTTGTCCCCTCAAGCAGGTAACGCCATTCTCGGAGAACAAGGATAATAGCCAGGAGCTTTCAATCACCAATGTCATACAGACTCTGAGCTTTAGACAATTTTTTAGAAAAAACCCACATGGGAGTAGGGTTTTACCAGGCCCTGATCGCTGGGACAAGAGGGCGCCTACTCCTGACTCAGACGCATTGACCTCCTGCGTAAAAGGTAGGTCTGGGTGTCACAGTACCTAGTTTCTGGCGCGAAATTCCAGTCAGTGTTGCACCCAGACCCGGTGAGCAAAGGGTGGAGGGCCATTATGAGCGCCCCGTTTTTGCTAAACTGTCCGTGTCAACCCTGCGCTAGGCTAGATATCTGGTACCAGTCTTTGCTCTGCTGACTCTCCGCTGCCTGTTCTGAGAGCTTTACTGGCTACTGGGACTCCCATCCCTGCCATTCCGCTGTTTCTGTTCTCACTGAGTACTGATATCGCCTAAGGGCTCTGACGTTTGTCTGCAGGACTAAGCAGAGGGTTCTGTGTTGTGCTCCTTCCCTAACCAACAGGGTCTAGGCTCTGCCTCGGTATCAGAGGGTTCTGTGTTGTGCTTCTTCCCTAGCCAACAGGGTCTAGACTCTGCCTCAGTATCAGAGGGTTCTGTGTTGCGCTCCTTCCCTAGCCAAAGGGTTTTGGTCTCTGAGGTATCAAGAGGTTCTGGTTGCGCTCCCGTATGGCCATTAAGGGTTTATCTGACTACCTGTGAGTCAGTGGTTCTATGTAGCCCTGCGGTTCCTGACTTACCTCTTCGGATCAAGAGTTGCTGCTTCCATTCCTGTGCTACACTGATTGTGAGGAGACTGCCAGTGGTCTTTTGCCTAGTCTCCAGCAGCCTGGTCCATAGTTCAGCCTATTATTTGTGGTAATAGGGCCTGCTATCTTTCCTGCTGCTATTCTGACTGTATATATTTTTATTTTCAATAAACTACCTCCACTTTACCGAACTGTCTCCGAGCATTCCTAAGAACCGTGACACTGGGTTGGGATGAGACAAGATCGGACCCCTAGTGAAAGCAGACTTCAAATCCGCAAATGCCCGGAGATCAGTGGGGAACCATTCAGACAGGTTCGTCCCCTTGTGTGTCATGTCAGTCATTGGTTTAACCACTACGGAAAAGTTCTTTATAAATTTCCTATAATAGTTAGTGAAACCCAAAAATCTCTGCATGGCCTGCCGGGCGGGGCTATTGCAGAACAGCCAAGAGCTTCTGTGGGTCCATCGCAAGACCGGATGAGGAAATTACATAACCCAAGAAGGTCACTTGAGTTTTATGAAATTCGCACTTTTCCAACTTAAAGAACAGCTTGTTTTCCCTCAAAAGTTGCAAAACTGATGCAACATCCTCTCGATGTGCCACTAGTTTCCGGGAATGGATTAGGATATCATCCAAGTAGACTACTACACATCTTTGTAGCAAGTCTCTTAGTACATCGTTAATAAATTATTGGAAGACCGCCGGAGCATTACATAAACCAAATAGCATAACCAAATATTTGGAGTGTCCACTCGTCTCCTTCCTTGATTCTGACAAGGTTATATGCTGCCCTTAGGTGAAGTTTGCTGAACAGCGTGGAACCCTTAATATGGTCGAACAACTCAGTAATCAACGGTATGGGGTAAGCATTCTTGACCATAAGTTTATTCAGTCCTCTGTAGTCAATGCAGGATCTTATCCCCCCATCTTTTTCTTTACGAAAAAGAATCCTGCACCAGCAGGTGAGGATGACTTACGAATAATCCCTCTGGCTAGGGTGTCGGCCACATACTACTCCATAGCTCGATTCTCCTCCACCGATAGAGGATAGGTACGCCCTTTGCTAGGTGTGTGTAACGGTTTTCTGACACTCAGACCAGGGTATGAAGTAAAAACACAGTTTTATTGAAAATAAAACAAGGCCCCTAGAGCCAGCACAGAAATAGCAACAATGGCAATAATGACAAAGTGAATGCACACAATGATAAAGACAGGTGCTAGGATGGATAGGGAGTATTCCCCCAAAGGGTTAATAAATGAAATGGGTGAGATATACAAGATTGGCCAACGCCCA
The DNA here is from genome assembly GCA_037306005.1 of Rhinophrynus dorsalis. Lineage (NCBI taxonomy): Eukaryota > Metazoa > Chordata > Amphibia > Anura > Rhinophrynidae > Rhinophrynus > Rhinophrynus dorsalis. The sequence continues at coordinate 105,190,808 of CM074720.1, forward strand.
GGATAAATAGCAGTCTCTTGAACACAGTCTCTTAATAGCAGGATAGTGGAGTAACTGCACTGAATACACTCTCAAGTTGATATACTAGAGCCCAATGTCCAGAGCTGAGCCGGTACCCACACCTGGGGCTACAGAGGAGTGCTATTGCCACGCTGTAATGATCAGAACCAAAATCGCCCTTAACTAGAAAAGTAGTAACCCTGCATGTGCCACTAGGATTATGCCCATACACCCCTTGGGTGCTGTACTGATGTGACTGCACAAGTTGTAATAGAGCCAATGTCCTCTGGAGTGCAATGGGAATGTACCTTCAAAGTCTGTGGCCCTGAGCCAGAGGATGAACACGGACTGACAAGGCTCTGATGGAATAAGAGACACACAGAAGCACTCAGAGGAAAAGGCTATGTCAGAAAATGTATGCTTGGCAAGATGTATCGGAGGCACCAGACCGGAGACTACAGGCACTGCAAGGGTTAAATGGTTCTGTACACACGCGAGTACCTTGGCAGCCAACAGAAGGCAAAGTAACCTCAGGCTACAGCTACTGACAAGTGAGAGGAACAGTGAGTCGCTTAAACAGTTCAGAATGTCGCCGAGGCGACTGGAATGACGCAGGAACACAGGAACAGCAGGCAGAACCGGAACGGTAACTGGAACAGCAGACAGGCCGGCACAGCAACCGGAACAGCAGGCAGAACCGGAACGGTAACTGGAACAGCAGACAGGCCGGCACAGCAACCGGAACAGCAGGCAGGACCGGAACGGTGACTGGAACAGCAGGCAGGCCAGAATAGCAACCTGAACAGTACTGGAACAGCGGACAGGTCGGCACAGCAACCGGAACAGCAGGCAGGACCGGAACGGTGACTGGAACAGCAGGCAGGCCCGGAGCAGTACTGGAACAGAGGGCAGACCGGAAACAATCACAGAGCAGGGTCGTCAGCCAGAACCGGGTCAAATCACAGAGCAGGGTCGTCAGCCAGAGCGGGGTCGAATCACGGAGCAGGGTCGTCAGCCAGAGCCGGGTCAAATCACGGAGCAGAATCAGGAACAGAGTCAGACTAGCCGGGTCGGTACACAGAAGACACAGGAATATGGCAACAAGGCGCAGCAACAGGAACACCACGAAAGGGCAACTGACAACTGCCCAAGCTCCAGCATATAACGGCACATCCTGGCCGGGCCAATCAGTCTCCACCAATGCACAGGTACATCATGATAGATTGACAGAAAGACACGGGGACCGTAATAGTGTGGCACCTGGTATCAAGTTAATAGTACAATCATACGCCCTGTGCATTGGCAATATACTAGCCTCTACCTTATTGAATACCTCACTGAAAGACTGATACTCTGAGGGTAATGAGGAAGAGGTACAAAGGATCTTGGTAGGCTGCTGAAGACAAGACTTGGAAAAATAGGATGACCAATACAGAATGTCCCACATTTGCCAATTTATTCTGGGGTTGTTTGTCTGTAGCCAAGGAAACCCCAAAATGATAGCGTAGTGAGGAGACTTTATGACCTGAAATTGTAGAGTCTCCACGTAGAGAGCCCCCATCCTTAGAGACAGTGGAAAAGTCTCATGTGTCACATGTGATGGTTGCAACGGCCTCCCGTCGATGGCCTCAATGGGGAGAGAAGAACGAGGAACCAACGGAATAGCATGTTTGGTAGCGAACTCCGCATCCATGAAATACCCTGCGGCTCCGGAGTCTATCAATGCCAGAGCCGTGACCGAAGAAGCAGCTCAAGATATGATCACTTCAAGGATGGGTTTCCCTTGCATCTGGTCTGGGGACTGTGAAACTCCACACAGGGTCTGTCCCCGACACAACCCTAGATGCAGGTGTTTTCCCGGCCGCACGGTGCAAGACTGCAACAAGTAACCTACCTTACCACAGTAAAGGCACAGGCCTTCTCTTTGACGGAAGGCCCTCTCCTCCCCCATAAGGCACGTGAACCCCAGTTGCATAGATTCAGTCCTGATGGTCTCGGCACTAGGAGGCATGGGAGGCGAGGGAGGATAGGGTGGGAGCACAAAATTAGGTGCCAATCGGGAGGAAGACTTATGCATCTGTTCTTTAATCAAGAATCTTTTTCTGATCCTAGCATCGAACAGAATCGAAAAGGTGATGAGTTCATCTAGAACCTCTGGCAGCTCACGGGCTACCGTCTGATCCTTAATTGAATCATTTAGCCCTTGCGAGAAAACGGTTACCAGAGCCTCATTGTTCCAGCCCACCTCTGCCTCCAAAGTACGAATTTCAACTGCGTACTCAGCTACTGTGCGTGCGCCCTGGCGGATAGTCATGAGTTGTTTTGCAGCAGACATTGCCTGGGCCGAATGGAAAAAAATGCCGAATGGGGTCACAAATTCCGTGAAATTCGAAATTATGGGTTTCTCTGTTTCCAATAACGGGATGGCCCATGCCAATGCTTTACCTGACAGGAGAGAAATCATGAAGCCAACTTTTCTTTGTTCACTTGGAAAAGTATTCAGCACCAATTCCAAAAAAATTCCCAGTTGGTTGATGAACCCACGACAGAGTGTAGGTTCCCCATCATAGTGCTGAGGGAGTGGAGCGGATCCGGACAGCCTTTGGAACGTACCAATCTCTGAATTTGCAACCACCGCCGGTGCTGGGTCAGAGGAGGCCACTGTTTGTCACGCAGCCCTGTCAAGGTGCGATGTGCGATTAAGAAGGGTCTACATAGCCAAGGCAAGCTGATCAATGCTCTGATCTTGTATGTCCATTCTGGCCAAAATGCTAGGCACCTGTTGGTTGCCTGTACCTTCAGTAGTCGTGTGGCCCTTTCATACTGTCACGGTACCTTAGACAAAGAAAGACTTTGAGAGTTACAGTTAAAATCAACACCACTTTATTGAAAGATATAATACAATGAATAGCAAATAAACACTTCCCCAACCTTCCCCGGGGTCAGGCGTAGAGATAATGCTACAGTCCACTACCCAGGATCTGACACTGAACGTAGCCCGATTACAGGAACCAGGAACACGGCAGAGAACCTAGTCTATGATTCTTTGATCTGTCAATGGTAGAGGAGTGTGATGTAAATTGCAGTCTTCCTCTGTGGGTCTTCCCATGTTTCCTTCTTTGTGTATTTTTGGTAGCATGTAGTAGGAGCCTGTTTTTAGATCTGCTTGTATTAGGGGCCTTATCTGTTCTCCAGTGTTGGAGGGCAGTTCTTTTATGATCCTATTAAGTTGTTTTGTATATTTTTGTGGGATCATCTTGTAATTTTCCATAGTATATTTCATCAGAGAGTAGCCTGCTTCTTGAATGTACTCCACAGTGTTTATAATAACAGCGGCTCCCCCCTTGTCTGCAGGCTTAAAATAACATTCTGTTTTTTTTAGTTACTGTTTGGCTTTCTATTCCTTTTGGGTTAGGTTGGGTGTTACATAGAAGGAAACCCGGGAACACCCATAATTTCAGGAACTGGCACACTCACAGAGAATATCTCTGGTTGGGTAGAAAATACCCTGAAATCCCTGGTACAATGAACACCCAGCTTCCTTCAAGACACAGTGGATCTCTTAAATAAACTAACTAACTTAGGCTACATTCCAGAGAGCACCATCCTGGCCACTATGGATGTAGAATCCCTTTACACCAACATTCAAAACACAGATGGCATAGCACCATGCCAAGAATTACTGGAACAAAATAACACACCCATTTAACTGGTAACAAAACTCATACAGTGTCATGGTAGCTTAGACAAAGAAGGACTCTGACAGGTACAATTAAAATCAACACCAATTTATTGGAAGATATAATACAATGAGTAGCAAATAAGCACTTCCCCAACCTTCCCCAGGGTCAGGGATGGAGACAGTGCTACAGTCCCCTACCCAGGAGCTAACACTGAACTTACGATTCCTAAGGATATGAAGCGCAACACGGGAAGGAGAGGGGAAAATAAGGAAATTCTCTAAGTGTCGTAATTAGATAAAAATATAATTTAATTCATATAAAAAAGTATATAATTTAATCCATGTAAAAATATATTGACTTATACAGAGATAAACATAGAAAATATAAAAATATATATAATAAAAGAATAAAGTTCTGCCCTCCCTCCTTCTCTCATTCCAATTACTAGATGCCTGTCTTGGGATTTAAGCATCTCAGGGGTCCCAAACCCTTAGCTGCCTCGATGCTGTGTTCCTATTGTCCGGATGTGGATCTGTGAATCCACGATACGTGGTGGGTCATTGAGTTCTTTCCCAACCCCCCTCTTCTCTCTGACTATTCCTGCCGGGTCCCTCCCCACCCCCTGTGAGACGTTTCCATTTTGGTTGAGAGACATGGATAGCGTTTCTGAAGCGCGATTGTAGCGTTTCACCGCTCCACATGTCCTTACTCATTGTATCTATTTTTAACAACAAGATCCAATTTGGTACTTGGAATACTAGCCCAGTATCATAGTACACTGTATCATCACAAGAGTCAGCCATTTGGGAATTCACAGGAACGATCAGAACTATAAATTACATCTACTAAGAAAGCATCATCCGGACAATAGGAACACAGCATCGAAGCAGCTAAGGGGTTGGGACTCCTGGGACGCTTAAAGCCCAAGACAGGCATCTAGTAAGTGGAATGAGAGAAGGGGGGAGGGCAGAACTTTATTCTTTTATTATATATATATATATATATATACACATATATTATATTTTCTATGTTTATTTCTGTATGAGTCAATATATTTTTACATGGATTAAATTATATATTTTTTAATATGAATTAAATTACATTTTTATCTAATTACTACAATTTCCTTATTTCCCCTCTCCTTCCCATGTTGCGCTTCATATCCTTAGGAATCGTATTTTACCATTTGGGTGCCCAAGGACACCTTATACAAGCCGCACCAGCATTGTTGTTAGAGATTTTTGGAAGTTTCTTGTGTCTGACGAACTTAGTAGTGAACCTTTTAAGGATAAGGTGGACATTTCCATTTCCATGACATTCCATCTCATTTCATCCATGTATTCATCATCAGGCTAAGTTCTGGACATCATTTTTCTCTCTTTTTCATTGGACTGAATATTAATCATATATGGACTGAACTGCCCATTTACTCACATACTTCTTTATCTTCATTTTGTTGTTTTCCATTTCATTAATTTATTAATCTTTTCATCAATTGTTCTCTAACGTACATCTTCATTAACAATTATCCATCAGTGGCTTTAGTTACTGTCAGATATATATATTATATCATTTGTGCTTTATATCCCTTTCGGGAACTTACCATATTTATATTTCTATTTTTTGTATTTTTGATTTGATTGTATTGTATTGTCCATTTATGATACTGATATTGTTTTTTTTTGATCTCACCCTATTTGGCTATTTTGATTGCGTGGATTTTTGTAGTTTTTGTATGACACTGAACTTAGCCCGAATACAGGAACCAGAAACACAGCAGATAACCTAGCCTATGGTTCTGGGTGCCACCTGAGATGGAGAAGGGTGGAAAGTGGCCGATCTCTACCCTAGGACGCTAGGGTCAGCAGGGCGCAATGCCCTAGAATGCTAGGGCCTAAAGTGACACAAGGGAACTGGCCGAGGTCTTCTCTAGAGTACACAGAAGTCAAACACCACACCCTAAAATGCTAGGGTTCAGGTGAGATCCTCAGTAAGACCAGAGAGATACAAGGCCTATAGGTCAGACAGAACCCGGAGTAGTACAATGGCAAAGACCAGGCCTAGGGACCTGCACTGAGAGAGAGCCATGCCCAACGTATAGCGCAAGTGGAGTCAGACAAAGCCAAGGTCATACACATAACGGGTAGCCAGAGAGAGCCACAGTACTTAGCACTGAGATGGTAGTCAGCCAGGCCAGGGGTCACACATGGATTGGGTAGTCAGACTAAGCCAGGGATCGAGCACGGATCAGGTAGTCAGACAAGGCCAGAGGTTCAGGCACAAATCAGATAGTCAAACAGAGCCAAGGGTCATACACAAATCGGAATCAGCAGCCAAGAACGGGTCACAGCGAGGAATACAATCAATGCTCAGATACACCATGAAAGGACACTGGAGCAATGTTTGAAGGCCGCATATAAGGCCCACTGGAAAGGCAGAGCATAGATCAATTAAGCCATGAATACAAAATGGGGAGCAAGCTGTAGTGACACGCGTATGCAAACAGGAAGTCAGGCAGCGACCAGACATGCTGATGTTGAGCACAAGTGGGGAAAGGCAGGTAACACCACGGGAGAAGATCATGGGCACCGTGATATACAGTTTATACTCACGCACAATTGATTCAAGTTTGGACAGGAGCTCTACCTTCTGAAAATGGGGACTGCAATTGGTACCCAAATGGCACCTCAATATAATAATAATAATAACTAGTATTTATATAGTGCCTTTCTCCCAGTGGGACTCAAAGCGCTTTCAGCGCACGCTCTTGGAACTAACCAAATCGGCAGCTGAAATAATAGAGGTTATTATTACCTAGGCAATGGTACTCATTTTATGGACCTCAGAAGGATGAAGGGCTGAGTTGACCCTGCCGGGATTTGAACCTGCAACCTTGTGGTTTGAACAGACTTCATAGTCAGGGAACTTACCACTGAGCTATCTCACCAGCTCAATATGCCAACCTGTTTATGTTGAAGCTAGAAGAGAACTTCCTGTCTACCTGCCAGATAAACCATCTGGTCTATCTCCGTTACATAGATGATATTCGTATCATCTGGACCGCCAGTGAAGAGGAATTTCTCAGATTCCATGAAAACTACAATGCATTCCACCCCAATATCAACCTAACACTCAGTCATTCATGCACAAACAGTAACTTCCTAGACACGACTATCAGTATTAAGAACAACTCCATCCACACATCCCTATGCCGCAAACCAACAGACAGACCCACCTACCTGAAAAACAATAGCTTTCACCCAAAACACACAAAGAACTCCATCATATACAGCCAGGCCATCAGATACAACCACATCTGTTGTGACATGGTGGACCTTGACAAGCACCTCCAGAAACTCAGAGGAAACTTTAGAAAACAGTGCTACAGTACAAGGATTATTAACAGTCAGATAAAGAAGGCTACCCACATACCAAGAACAGTATCTGTTGAGCAACAAAGAAAAACATAAGCAAAACCGGGTGCCCATGGTGGTCACTTACTACCCTCAAGTTGAATTTCTATGCAAAATATCAAGAGATCTTCAAACAACATTACATACGGATGAAATACTTAATTACATATTCCAGCAGCCTCCCTTACTCTCCTTCATACAGCCTCTCAATTTAAAACAACTGATGGTAAGGAGGGCCCTCAATAAAAATACAAAAAAGGTCACATCTCCCTGTCTACAAAGGAGGTGTGAAAGCTGTGCAAACATTTACACCACGGACAATATATTCTTACCAAACTCTCAGTTGCACAACAAGATCAATGGTAGCTTCACCTGCAAATCATTCAATGTAATTTACATCATCATGTGTGCAAAATGCCCAACAGCTCTTTATGTGGGTAAAACTTGACAGCCATTACATAAAAGGTTTAAAGTGATATTAATACTTCGTTTTATCTTTATTTTATTTTGTAGGCATTAAAAAAAAACATAACAGAAAAAAGGCAAAGACAGCGCAACAAACTATATTTCTGAGTGTAGTAGTTCAGTAAATATCTCTTGATATACCCTTCCACTCTTGGTGGTATACTCACATCTACAAGAGGCTATCCTGCCTCTTGGTTGGAGAACCTGCACTGGATTCTTAAAACTTCACTCCAGGCTAATGATTTCCCCTGCTCTGCTGGTGTTTGTATTAAAAATGTTGATCCCAGCCCTCACTACACATGGATTGAGCAATGTGTAGACTATGCTGGGAACATTTTATTGATTTCAAAAAACTATAAAAATATGTATATATAAAAAATATATATCTTTAAGTAACCACCATAAGCATGTGATAGCAATATAGGGGCTTAAGGGTAAACTCAAACTTTATATAAAAATGTCAACCTCTTGGCATTATTAAATTCTCAGCAACCTCACCTGGAAAGTCTCTAATGGACGCCGTTCCTACACTGGGTATAGGGCACCACTGATGACTCCCAGTATATTGATATAGATAATCAAAGATGTTAAATAGTACCAACACAAATAAAAAAATAAAGATTTCCTCTATTAAAATAATAAATTGGCTCAACGCGTTTCGTGATTATTCTAGTATCACTTCATCAGGAGCATTTAAAAATCTTTTAGATATCATATACTAACCTTATATTTATGCCCTTATATCTTCCTTTTGAACGTGCCAAAAACGCTACTTTCTCTTTCTGTTTATGATGACGCTTCTTCCGGTCACATTACCATATCGGAACTCGTCTTCTGCTTTCCACCCTTGACACGCATATGCCTCCGTCTGCCATATTGGGACTCGCGTTCACCCCGATGCATGTGCAGTTCTAAGCCTATCGCTTCCATCAAGAAAGCACATTGGCTTACCACCCAGCTCTCTCGGGTACCCGCGATCCCAATAACATATTTTGCGAATATGCATATATCGTGTCAGCAGGGCTCAAAATTTCCACTCGCCTTCTCGCATTTGGCGAGTAGAAATTGAGTGGGGGCGAGTGGAAATTGAAGCCCCGCTGTCCCGCCCACCTTAGTGCCTGTCTTCCATGCCTGGCCTCAGTCCAATGACACCGGAGGAATCAGGCCGCCAGGAGGAGAAGAGGATAACACCATCAAACAAAAAACACGGCACTCAAAGGGTTAAGGTACACGCTGTGCTGCTCTGCAATATAACAAAAAGTAAAGCTATTCTTCAGAATGGCTTCTTACGATGTTTGTGTAAACCTTTTGAGTGCAAGGGTTAACACACAGATATCAGAAGAAGCCAGACTGAATAATGCCTTTACTTTACATTATATTGCAGAGCAGCACAGCGTATACATTAACCCTTTGAGTGCCACCACGTCTGTGCCCCGCGTCCAGAGAATTAGGCAGCCGCCTATGGTGCACCGGCCCAGGGGGCACAATGTCCGGGCTCCAGGTAACTGGTAGGAGGGGAGCGGAGCACACAACACAGCGCTCCCCCTCCTGCTAATCACTTCTTATAGCATGGCCACGCAGACCGGGTTGAGGATCTTCTGTATCCTCTACCCAGTCTGACAAGAAGTGACAGCTTCCTGTCAGACTGGGTATAGGATACAGAAGATCTTCTACAAGGAGGGAGGGGAGCAGGAGCGCAAGGGGGAAAGAGACACATGAAAGGGCATGGGGAAGGGGACAATGACAATGACAGTCACAGAGGAACTGGGTAAGAGGACACAGACACTGAAAGGGGCTCGGGAAGGGGACAGAGGCACACACACACAGAGGGTAAGGGGACAATGACACACACAGAGGGGCTAGGGAATGGGACACAGACAGAGGGGCTGGGGAAGGGGACAGTGACACAGGGGATGGGGAGGGGGAAGGAGACAATGATGCACACAGATGGGCTGGAGAGACAAGTTGTGCTCTAGTAAGTGCATTTAAACAGCTGCTCTCAGATATTATACTCTCTTTTTTTGTTTGCAATGTGTGGAGGACTACGGTGTGACCAGTGTGGGGAGGAGGACAATGTGGGGGTGGACAGCATGTGGGGGCAGTGTGGAGGTGGACAATGTGGACAGTGTGGAGCTGGGCAGGGTGGACAGTGTGGAGGGGGCAGGGTGGACAGTGTGGGCTGTGTGAACAGTGTGTGGGGAGGGTGGGCAGTGTGTGGACAGGGTGTGAGGGTGGGCAAAGTATGGACAGAGGGTGAGGGTAGACACAGTGTGGGCAGTGTGTGAGGGTGGACAGAGGGTGGGCAGGGTTTGGACAGGGTGGACAGAGGGTGGGCAGGGTGTGGACAGGGTGGACACAGTGTGGGCAGTGTGTGGACAGGGTGGACACAGTGTGGGCAGTGTGTGGAGGTGGATAGGGTGTGGGCAGCAGTGTAATTTCATCAAAGAGAACTTGAGATGGGTGCGGTTAAAGGTGGAGAAATGGGTGGGGTTAAAGGCACAGATATGGGTGGGGCTAGACGTGGAAATTGGTGGCAAGTAACTTTTCAGGCCTGGCTAGTAGCTCAGGACTTGAAAATTTGAGCCCTGGTGTCAGGATGGCCTACATACAAGAATATAAATGAAATAAAATAAAATAAAATACAGCATAAATTTTTCTGTCATCTTAAGTCATATTGTAAAATATCCAACAATATTTGAAGAATTTGAAAGGTAAGGTTGAAACTTAAAGACAGGAGGCTATATCTATCTCTGCATTTATACTCCCTGCCTTCATAGTGTTGAGAGTGAAGATCCAGTAGGCCTCTTGGGTCCAAAGCCTCCTGTATCTTCCTCCCATTGTTGCAGGAATATGTTCCAACCCTATTACTTTGATGTTATCTATTCCACCTCTATCACAAAAAATAAAGTGTTTGGGTACTCCATGGTTCTCCTCCTTTCTTCTAAATTTTACCTCTGTGCTCTGCTAAACAAGCAAAGTTTTCCCTGCCGCCCCTTTTACCTAGTGTAAGCCATCTCTTCTCAGATGTGGAACCCAGTCCATAGACCAGACAAATAACAGAAGGGGACAATCTTCTTCCTATGAGAACAATGAAAGCCCTGCCCCCCTTGACAAGTTTTTCAGATTTTTCCCTTATCTTAATTGAAGATTGTCCCTCTCTGCAGTCTACCTGGGCACATCCCTTCTTATCTGGCTGAGCAGTGTTACATCAGTAAAAGGGGCATGAGGAGTATACTTTATCATTGAATTACTCTTGTATTACAACTCTGACAGTATTGAAATAACACTTTCCAAAGTCCAAATGCTATGATGATTAATTAGAGCTGCTTTTATTATGAAATATTACTATCCATTTAATTCCCACAGATGCAGCCTTAACAACAAAAAGACAGAGACACCAGTGGCAGAACATTTTTGCCATAAATGGACACAGTGTCAGGGACATTAAATTGATTATAATGATGGGGCTGTTTCATACTTAGAGGGACAGAAAAATATTGGAGGTTAAATTAATGCTGCAGTTTAATACTTTAAATAATGGTCTGAATAGAGACAGAGAATTCCTATCACATTGTCACATTGTGAATTAACCTTTACAACAGTCCCACTAGGATTGTAAATACCTTTGACTCCTCAGAGGAAGACTGTAATTTACATCACTCCACATTGACTGATCAAAGGACCTGGCTCTGGACTGAGCTTTCTTATCTGATTTCCATTCTAAACAATGCAATGTGTACTTGTATGTAAGAGGGATGCTTTCATATTTATCTGTATAACATGCCTGAGGAAGAGACCTAAGAGGTCTTGAAAGCTTGCATCCTAAATCTGCTTAGTTACCCAATAAAGGTATCAACTTGACTATATTTGCCTCCTGTATTTCTGTGGCTAACACTGTACCAATTCTCATCTGTTACTTTAACCAGCTGATCACTGGGTAGCTGGCTCAGCTGGTTCAGTAAGTAGGGAGGGCAGAAAAGTTGTGATATCTACCTTTTCTGCATTCTCTCATTTTGGAACCCTTTCAGTGTCATAGCTGTATCAATCCACATCTTTATAGTACTGAATGGGTTAGGAAGTTATTCTATTTGTGGTGCTAAAGTCTGAGCTCTGCTCCCCCAGTAGGGAAGTGAGGGAGCAGAAAGGATGCACTCACACTTGTAGTACTGTTGACATGTAAGGGAGAACATCCATTACACAAAGCCAGCGGTTCAAAAATCCTGCATACTAATGAGGGAATTCTCCCTCCCCTTTAAACCGTAATGCTTAGTGCATATGGTGATGTGCATCTCCAATGCCAAGGTGATATGCTCACCACACATTTCCAGACACACAATTTGTGAGACCAGTGGAGCACAGGTCTCTGTGTTTCCAGGCTGATGCATAACTAGAATAGTACACTACCCTGAGCACTGGAAAGAGGCTGCTGGGGGCAGAGCATTGGATCTTACTCGTTAAGCTAATGTGGTGCATTTCTGGACAGACTTGTAAGCATCTAAATGCAAGGGATGTTTGGAACATAACGGGTTGTAAACCTTTCTAGCATTCATGGGGTTAATTGGTTAATTGCCTCAGTACAATGAATGCAGATTTTCATTTGACCATTTATGGTGCAGTTGGTTTGCTCCTTGATGGATAAGGCCAGTTGTTTTACAAAAAAAACAAAGATAAAACAAAAAAAACCTTTATAAATTGTGTCAAGGCATCTAATGCTGCATGTATTTCAATGGGCAAATGTCTGTACATAATGCAGCTTTTTATATCCATTAACTACTCAGGGACCAGAGGGCTGTGTAATGCATGCAAATCAATGCATTGCACACTCATCTGGTCCCTTAGGGGTTAACAAAAAAGCAGCTCATAAATAGATTAAATGTATTTGGATCTATTTCAAATTTGCTCTGAGATTTTCAGGTGTAAAACTTTGTACTCAGTTAACAAACTGATAAATACACAAATTACTAGAAAATGATAAAAGAAAAAAATTGCTATTTTACAGCTCATACTAATTTACTGCATGAGGAATAAAGCCCCAGTGGAGAAGGGTGAAACAAGGACCATGAATAATAATATTGCACTGTAGATTCGTGCAGTAATGAATAGGTTACACCCTCTGACACTCCCCTGACAGTATAAAGGTAAAGGCGATTGCTTCTACCTGCCGTACATCAGTGTATCTTAAGCGCAAGGATGAATCCATGGTGTCTGTTACTCCTGACCCTGTTCTCTCTTTATGACATTGTGGTGGAAGCTGAAGAACCATCTGCACCTATTTCTCCACTTCCTGAATTCTGCCATAATCTACAATGTCCCAGATTCACGCTGATTAAAGAATATGAAGTAAGTGAGATGTAGTTTTTGATGGGAAGGAGAAGTGCAGTTTTTTCCAGTTGTAGTGTAGTTGTGTGCCCAGTGCATTGTGATCAATGCATTAGACATCACTCTAGTGCTCGAAGAGGATTACAGATGTGCTATATGGGACATAAGGATAATTATTTATTCATGTATTTATATTATTTATGTATTTTAATGTGTTCTAGTTCTCTGCTACATGTTTGTATAGATACATTTACAGGTATAGAACCATTGGGTATGCAACACTTTTCATCATTAACCCCTCGAGTACCAGAGAAGCAATGTATTGCACACCCCTTTGGGCCTCCAGGGGTTAAACAGATGAACAATACAGGGGATGTGTACATATACAAAAAATAAAGAAAAATAAATAAAACTGCAGTAAAGAAAGCAGAAGGAAGAGTCTTCTGTCCCAAAGAGCTTACATTCTAGTTAGGTATAACCGTTTGAGTGCCAGGGAGATATCCAATGCATAGCAACCTCCCTGGCACTCAAACGGTTAATAGACAAATTAAAAAAAGCAAAATATATCTATATAAGTGCAAACTGTGGGACCACACAGACGACTAGTTTGTGTGTGTGTGTATGTGTGTGTGTGTATGTGTGTGTATGTGTGTATATATGTGTGTGTGTGTGTGTATGTGTGTATATGTGTGTGTATGTGTGTGTGTGTGTATGTGTGTGTATATGTGTATGTATGTGTGTGTATATGTGTATGTGTGTGTATGTGTGTGTTTGTATGTGTGTATGTGTGTGTGTGTGTATATGTGTGTGTGTATGTGTGTGTGTGTGTATGTATGTGATATGTGTGTATGTGTGTTGTGTGTGTATGAGTATGTGTGTATGTGTGTGTGCAAGTGTGGCACTCTGAGTATTAAATGGGTATTAAACTCATTGTACCCCAAGAGAATATAGTCTGCAGAAGCAAGTATTAAGCATTTTTTTATTATTAGTGTTGACTACATTGTCTATAGTTCTTTTACTGCTGTTTTAACCTCCTACCAGAAGGTGGCGATCGCTATGTTCTCAGACACAGTAACTGTACTTGATATCATGTGAACTCCTCAGTGGCTCAGTAATCCTGAGGCAAGCACTGAATGCAGTTCAGAAACATAGCACTAGAACGCCCAGAGTAAAGCAGTATCATAGTCAATGGGAAATGTTATTAACCCCTTAAGGACCGGACATTATGGGACATTTCCGTCCCATAACGTCCGCATAGGGGCACGTTGACAGGCCGGTACACGTGACCTGTCACGTGTATCGGCGCGTCACTATGGGGCTTGAAATAGATCGCTCCGATCTTGGAGCGGTCTATTTCATGCCCCATTTTTACTTACAGCGCTCCCGGTAGAGCGCTGTAAGTAAAAAGTACGTGACGTACCAGGACCGTCAAGGGTCTTTAAAGCAAGTTTACCCTTGACGGTCCTGGTACGTCAAGGGTCCCTAAGGGGTTAAAGTCATTTAGATGTGAAATAATATTGTATGGAACAGAGTTTTTTAAGACAGACCCCTGTGAAACAATTGCCGTAACAGGTCTTGAAAAATGTGTATTGTAGACTGCAGTAACTATACTAATGTCTGTATAAGTTTATTCGCTCCATTAGAATAGATAGGTACAGAATAACAAAGTAAAAGCAGAGTTAGTTTGTAAACAGGTTGTTAAATGTATTCTCTGCAGGCACATTTTGAAAAGCAATAGAGTATACAAAGAAAATAAGTTAAGCACTCCAGTATAAAATTCCTCAGTACTTTATTTCAAATAATTTAAAATGTCGATATTTAGTCCGACGTTTCAGTCCCACACTGGACTTTCTTCAGGGACAACTCTCTTACAGAGTATCAACATTGTTACTCATTTAAAATCTCTTTTTGGTCAATTCGCGCCAGTTATGTGTGTCAGGTTGCCATAGCAACCTGTAAACAACTAACCATAGCAAAGTGAACCTGGTTCAATGTCATTAAACAACAATAATAGAAGTGATGATAAATTACTAACACTGTAAAGTATAGAATATATAAAAAATTCTGAATAAACATGCATATTCACAACTCATATATAATGAACAAGACTGAACTGTTTGTTCAGTCCATTCAGAGATAGAGTCTTCAGAGTGTAAATCCAGTACATTTCCCGTCTGGAGAGACGACTCTCTCTATCGCCCCCCTCCCCCCGTGGAGCCTGATTGACAACTTCAAATGGAAAGCATCGTAAGTCCTTGATGTTGTGTTTCATCTTGATAAAGTGCCTGGCTAACGGGGACCTAGTAAGTTGTTGTTCTGTGACAATATTGTTGAGACCACGGATGATTAGGGAACAAAGCGCTCTTAGCCTCTCCCTAAAAGTTCTGCTCATTTTTCCCACATAACTCAACAAACACGGGCATGTCAAAAGATAAATTACATAAGTAGTACACGTGATGTGATCTCTACTTTGATGTCAAAATGAGATCTAGGGACCACATAATGTGTACCAGTTATTATGTGGGAGCATGTTACTCATCCCAGACATTTGAAAACACCTTTATTTGATACAGTTATTTCTTTTTTATATTTTCTAATTGGATCCAGACTTTTACCTTTCTTATAGGCAAACATAGGTGCCTGCTTGAACAAATAACCTATTTCAGGGTCCTTTTCTAACAGTTCCCAATGTTTCAACTTGGTCTCTTTAAATTTTAATGCCACATCTGAATATGTGGTGGTAATCACCATGCAGTCATTCATAGTCTGCTTGGACTGCATAGACTTGTCCAACAAAGTACACCTATCCATATTGGAAACCTGTTCAATACTGTAACGGTGTTACGGTTCAGTACACTCAGACACGTTAGGTTTAGGTAAAAACACAGCTTTATTGAAGCACACAATATATATAACGTAACCCTCACGGGTCCAGTATAGCACAAACTGACACAAGACAGGTTACAAATAGATACAGTGTATGAATGTCCAAAGTTAACCAGTACACTGCTGGTCGTAACGTAACTCAGACTAAATGTCTCCTGTATGAAGTGGAAGGCAACAAGGACAGGACTGCAACCACAGGCTCTGGACGCCTGTCAATGAGAGTAATGGTGGACGCCCACCAACGACAACGGATTGGTCAGAACTCGTGCTTAAACGGAGGCCCTACCGGAGCAACCCAGCACCGTGTGCACGACTACCTGGGCAATACATATATATATATGGATGGCAACCGGTAGCGCCCAACTGGTCAACAGGAGACTATAGCCCAAAGTGCGCAGCCCAACGGAACCCAAAATGGTAGTAGTAATGGAGGCCGCTTCCCCCGCAGAGGTTAATAGCGCTGTGGTCTGGACAACGGTAATCACCGGAGGCGCCCTACTGAACCTACTCAGACCAAGTGAGTGCACACGGAGTAGTAGTAACGGAGGCCCCTTCCCCCGCAGGGGTTAATAGCGCTGTGGTCTGGACAACGGTAATCACCTGAGGCACCCTACTGAACCTACACAGACCAAGCGAGTACACACGGAGTGGAAGTAACGAGACTCTGACCACTGGTCTAGTATGAGAGCAACTAGAACACCGAACTAGAACCAGCACACCAGGACGGTACCCCTCAGGGGTGCCAACAGGAGTAAAGGAAGAATCACTGGAACAGCAGCAATGGGAACCACTCCAAGAAGAGTCGATAGACAGTGCAGGAATGTCAGCCAGGCCAAGACGGTACACGGAACAGGATTCTCAGATGTGCTGGGTCGGTACACAGAGCTGGGTCGTCAATCTCGCCGGGTCGGTACATGGAGAAGGAACGTCAACCAGGCTGGGTCAAAACAGGAAACAGGAACATCAGCCAATCCGAATCGGTACACAGAATCAGGAACGAGACTATAGCGTGGTCAGGCAGTCCGGGGTCATACACTGAATCAGACAACAACACTAGCACCAGGCATCAGGTATACCACGAAAGGGCACTAGCGGTTTGACAGCCTAGGGTATAAGAAGGCTTGTCACTAGGAGGAGCAGAGCAGAGCAGCCAATGGAAAAGCAGTATCCACAAGATGGACAGAATGTCGCCCAGATCACGGGCGCCGTGATAGTCTCAAAGACCCCACTCCGAGAAGAGGGCCCCAGCTTACTGGGGTACTTGGTATGAAAATTACGCTGCAGTCTGGGAGCATGCAGGTCCTTGGAATCTACCCATGAACGTTCCTCTGGGCCGTAGCCTTTCCATTGGACCAAATACTGTAGTTTGCCTCTGAATCTGCGTGAGTCAATGATATTTTGCACCTCATATTCCTCCTGGCCCTGGATCTGAACAGGCCCTGGTGCCACTGGCCTTGTAGTATAGCAATTACAGACCAGGGGCTTCAGTAGTGATATGTGGAATGCATTGTGATGGTGGGAGGTCCAGAGCATAAGACACAGGATTAATTTTGCGAATAACTTTGAATGGACCAATGAACTGGGGAGCCAACTTATTGCAAGGAGTTTGAAGGTTTAGATTCTTAGTGGAGAGCCAGACCCTGTCCCCAACCTGGAAGGAGACCGCTGGCAGCTGTCTGTGATTAGCTTGGTGCTGATATTGCTGGAACAAAGCATTAAGGGTCCTTTGTACCTGTGCCCAAGTGGAACGGAGTTGCTCCATATGCTCATCCAGGGCTGGAATTTGTTGTGACTGAAATGAGTCTGGAAGCAGACAAGGTTGAAACCCGTAATTGATTAGAAACGGGGAGCTTCCAGACGATGAATTGACCGCACAATTCCTGGCAAACTCCGCCCAAGGCAACAGGTCGGCCCAGTTATCATGATGGTCAGACACAAAACAGAGCAGAAATTGTTCCAAGCCCTGGTTGGCACGCTCAGCGGCTCCGTTAGTCTGGGGACGATAAGCAGACGAAAAGGATAACTGTATGCCTATCTGCGCACAGAACACCCTCCAGAACCTAGACACAAATTGGCTCCCATGGTCAGATACCAATACTCTGGGTACACCGTGTAATCGAAACAACTCCCTGGCAAATACCCTTGCCAACTGCTTAGCAGAGGGCAGGCTGGGCAAAGGCACGAAGGTGCCATTTTAAAAAATGTATTGACAATCATCAGAATAAATGAATGTCACCTAGACACCGGTAACTCCCCCAAGAAGTCAATAGAAACATGAGATCATGGACGTTCTCCATTGGGCACTGGTTGAAGCAACCCCACAGGAAAGTGTCTAGGGGACTTGGCACGGGCACAGGTAGAGCAGGCTGCGGTAAATGCCGTGCAATCAGCATGCAAGGAAGGCCACCTGTTACGGTTTTCTGACACACAGACCAGGATGTAACGTAAAATACAATTTATTGAAATAAAAATGAACAACACTGCCCCTAGGGGCTAGTAAAGTTAAGAACAGGCAATATGAACAGAGGATGGAGTAAACTACAAACAGTAGTGCATAGAGGGTTAAGTGGAGCAACTGGTAAGGCTCAGGCTAGATTGGCCAACGCCCAGGGGATATATAGCAGTCTATGATAACAGTCTTTAAATGTAGATCAGGAACTCAGGAAAAGCGCTGTAACACTCTTGAAGCATAAACAGGATGAGCCCCTGTTGCTCTAAGCTGAGCCCGTACCACCACAGTGGGCTTATGAGGATTGCAACTGCCAAATTGATGTAACCAGAATAGGAATCGCCCTGAATGAGTATCGAGTAACCCTGCGTCTGCCACTGAAGTATGCCAGCCCTTGGGAGGCCACAGTAGAACGGAATTGCCCAAGCTATGAAGAGCCAATGCACAGAGTAGTGCAGCTGGAATAAAACACTTTGAGCGAATGAGGTACTGCCCAGAAACCCACAAGGTGTGACCCAGAATCCTTGTTGCCAGAGCGAATGGACTACCAGTGTCAACCAGCGTGATCACGATGCTCACCGGGCATCGAACAGGCGGAGCTCTGCAAGGACTGGTATAGCGTAAAGCGGAGGCTCAAATGTGTTAAGGCTCAGAGAATCACCGGAGCTTGGCAATGAATCAAATGGCACGTAATCGGAGGCTACCGGTAGTGCAAGGGTTAATCTGGTACATTTGAAATGCTCAACGAGAACAAGGCAGGCAACCTCGGCTGCAGCGTAATGAGATAGGAAACAGAGAACAGTCAGAATGTCGTCAGCGCGACCGGAGTACACAGGAGCAGCAACCGGACAGGAGCAGTAACCGGACAGAAACAGTAGCCGGAACCGGATGACTGAGTCGCAGGAACACCACCGGAGAGTGGAGCAGTCACGGAGCAGGATCAGGAGCCAGAACCGGGTCGAGTCACGGAGCGGAGTCGTCAGCCAGAGCCGGGTCGGATCACGGTGCAGGGTCGTCAGCCAGAGCCGGTCAGTTCACGGTGCAGGAGCAGAAGGAGAGTCAGACTAGCCGGGTCGGTACACAGGAGACACTGGAGATCAATAACAAGGTGCAGCAACACAACACCACGAAAGGGCAATCGACAAGTGCCCAAGCCTCAGTATATAAAGGCAGATCCTGGGCGGGCCAATCAGACTCCTCCAATGGAAATGTATACCTACAGAGATTGACAGAGAATCACGGGAACCGTGATACCACCAAAATAACTGAGAGAGTGACCAAATTAATTGATTTCTCCCGACATGCCCAGTGGCTTTAGAATCATGATAAGTTTCAAGGAGACGGGTGCGGAGGGGCTAAGCTACGAAACATTTACTCACTGGGGTCTCTGGAGGTGCATCAGACTGATTAGCAAGAATCTCAGACCCCAGGGACAAAGTAATGCTGGTACGCAATGTGGCCAGAATGCGATCTGGCTGGATAATTGGAACTGGAACCTCCTCTTTTTCAGTGTCAAGGTTAAACTGCCTGGACAACGCATCAGCCCTTACATTCTTGGACCCAGGCAGATAGGACACAATGAAGTTGAACCGAGACAAGAATAAGGCCCACCTAGCCTGATGTGAGGATAATCTCTTAGCCTCAGAGATATATGTAAGATTCTTGTGATCAGTCAGGATTAGTACTAACTGCCATTCTTTGAGGACCAAAATGATAGCCAACAACTCTCTGTCCCCAATCTCGTAGTGACTTTGTGCAGTAGTCAATTTCTTAGAAAAAAACCCACAGGGCCTTAGCACACTCCCAGGGTCCAGGCGTTGTGATAGTACTGCCCCTACCCCAGATTCTGAGGCATCAACCTCCAAAGTGAACGGCAGGGAGGGGTTAGGGTGGGACAGTACCGGAGCAGAAGCGAATTCAGACTTCAAAGACGTAAATGCCTGTTCAGCTGCCTGGGACCACTGAGAAGGATCAGCACCCTTGTGAGTTAGGTCAGACAGAGGTTTCACTATGGTCGAGAAATTCTTAATAAATTTCCTATAATAATTGGCAAAACCGAGAAAGCGTTGGATAGCCTTAAGCCCTTTGGGACATGGTCATTGGAGGACTGCTGCCAACTTGTCCCTGTCCATCGTGATGCCATCCTTAGAAATAATAAAGCCCAGAAAAGGTACCATGGGCATTTCTCGGTTTTGCAATAGAGTTTATTCTCACGGAGTCTGCGCAACACTGCTGTGACATCCATAATGTGTTGTGACAAGGTGGCAGAATGGATAAGAATGTTGTCAAGGTAAACAACCACACAAGACTGTAGCATGTCACGTAAGATGTCGTTGATAAACTCCTGGAATACTGCAGGTGCATTACATAGACCAAATTGCATTACCAGGTATTCATAGTGCCCAGAGCTGGTATTAAATGCTGTTTTACACTCATCACTGGCTCTTATCCTGACCAAATTATAGGCGGCACGTAGGTCAAAGAAATCTAAAAATGAAGGGCGCAAAAGAGAGATCCCATCTAAAAGCAATGTTTAATATTTTAAAACAAACTGCGCATGTATATAAAAACACGTACAAGATTAAAAATTCAAAACGCTTATCTGTCTCCCGGTATTGACGTCCACATAGCAGTGTCTACTCCTCCGTATGATATGCCAGCCTTAACCTCGCTTGTTTGTCGGTATATTCGCCCAACTCTTGAAAAGGTCCGTTAATCCAAGTCCTTTCTGGGTTTCTCACAAGTTTAAAAGATAGCCAGAGTCTTTAGACGAGGATCGCAACGTGTCCCTGGAATATACCAAGCGGCATTGGCAACATGCACCAATATAAGATGTAAACTCCGGTAATCACTTGGCACAGTCTCAGAGGGTAGATATCCCACGAGGGGACTTGCCCGGGAGGTGATAGTTTGAATATCACACAATAAATAAAAGATAATATTAACCCCACGCGTATCGCGGGCTTTCCTGTCCGCTTTTTCAAGGGTGATTACCGGGACCTCTCTTCACACTATCTTATATCGAGGCTCCCGTTAGTGACGTCAGTTCGTCACTTAGAATAAAATAAACTCATATAGTAAAGCACTCTATCAGCAGAACGTAAGTGAGATGAGCTTCTACGATACCCATCATGTCAGCAATAGACCAAACTTAACTTCTTTACACTGTATCTATGCAAACTATTACTCAATCTCATCTCTCTACTTTGTGTCCATAAGAACATTGTATCCTAATAAACTAATTCACTGTATCACCATGGGGATCTCTTACTCATCTCCATTACGTTCAATTCTAAAACGCTCCCTTCTATTCATATACAGTTAATGTCATCTTGTAGACTAATATTACATATTCTAACATATTCTTACACATAAAATGCTACTTCCTTTTTAACAAATGACAAATTATCACTTACATATTTTTACAAAAATTAAAGGTCCACTTTACAGTAAACCTAAGGATACAACCAAGGGACTATTTGTAATGGTTCATGTGAGGATTCCTATCACTAAACCATCGGCTAGATCTCGCTAAGTATACATTTTACACAATTTTGTATAGATAACTTAATCCAACTTATTCAATTACACAATAAATGCTGCGAGGTCAATGTCGATGTTCAGTCCTTTTGGAGACAAAGTCTCCAACTCATAAATCCAATATGTTTCTAATTTTCTTAAATTCATTTCTCTATCCCCCCGTCTCCTATCTTGGCAAACTTGGTCTATCGCCATAATGGTGATGTTTTCCTTCCCTTCACATGTTTTACAATGATTGGGAACACTATGATTTTCTTTTTCATTAATTATATTACGGAGATGCTCTGAGAATCTAGTTTTCAATTTTCTTGTGGTTCTGCCCACATATTGCAACCCACATCCGCATGTCAAAAGATATACTACGTATGTTGAGTTGCAATTAAAACTTTTTTTAAGTTTGTATACTTTTTTTGTGGACCTAGATTGGAAGATATCAGATCTCTTTTTATTATTAGGCACTGATTTGTGCAGTGGATGATGTGCACATGTAGTGCACACTCCTCTTCCACACATATACATTCCTTTCGGTTTCTTAAGGAAATTTTCTTTACTTTCACAAGGTTTTAGTTTTTTCCAGATGTCTGATGGAGCTATCATTTCTTTGATGTTCTTGTTTTTTCTGAAGGAAACATTAGGCATTTGTCCCACATGTTGGCCCAAAATAGGATCCTCCTGTAAGATATGCCAGTGTCTTCCCAGGATTCTTTTGATTTTATACGAATCATCAGTAAATTTCGTTGTGAAATAAGGCATCCTATTTCTTTCCTCCTTTTTCTTTGTTTTTTCTTTATAAGTTGTTAAGTCTTCTCTAGACATCTCTTTAACTTTACCATAAGCTTCCTCAATTAGTCTGCTATCATACCCTTTCTCCTTAAATTTCTCTTTAATAATCTGGGCTTCCATCTCAAAGTCATTGTCTAAGCTACAGTTCCTCTTGATTCTTTGTATTATTTTTCCATTTATGGTGATGACCACTTTTATAGTGTAAATAGCCATTACTATCTACTTCCTTTCTATGATTTCTAGTAAGTATTTCATTATTTTTGTGGAAGAGGGTGAGATCTAAAAAATCTATATAAGTCTCATCAATATTGAACGTGAAATGTAGATTTAAATCATTTGTATTTATATATGTCCTAAATTCATCCAATTTCACTTTGGAACCCTCCCAAATAATTAAAATATCATCAATATACCTCTTGTAAAATATCATATTCTGTTTGTATGGGTTATTATTTAGAATATGATCATGTTCCCATTTGCCCATATACAGGTTCGCAAAAGAAGGGGCAAAAGAACACCCCATTGCTGTGCCTGTAGTTTGGGCAAAAAAGGAGTTTCAAAATAAGAAATAGTTGTGATTTAGGACAAACATAATTGCTTGAGTTAAAAATTCTACCTGTGTACTGGACATAATTCCATCTCTTTCTAAAAACCATCTAATCGCTTGTACGCCTTTTTCATGAGGTATGCAGGTGTATAGAGACGAGACATCACATGAAATCCACATAAAAGTTTCTTTCCACTCGATGTCTTTCATACTCCGTATCACCTGCATACTATCTTTAAGGAAGGAAGGTAATAGGTATACCAAAGGTTGGAGGAATAGGTCGATATATTGTGAGATATTATGAGTTAGACCTTCAATTCCCGAAACTATTGGTCTTCTGGGAGGATTTTTTCTATCTTTATGGAGCTTTGGAAGATGGTAAAAAATTGCTATTCTACAATTTTCATTTTTAAGATATTTAAATTCTTCTTGACTTATGATTTTTTGTTGAATAGCTCCTAATAATAGATTATTAAGCTCTTGTAAGTACTGTTTAGTGGGATCCTCAGTTAGTTTCTGATATGTTTTCTCATCACTCAATAACCTCAGGGCTTCTTTTTGATAGTCTTCTATATTTTGAACACATATTCCTCCTCCCTTGTCTGCTTGCCTTATTATTATATTTTTATCATTTTTCAAGTTAGATAATGCCTTCTCTTCCTCTTTGGTTAAATTCTTTTGTGTATTTCTTTTTTTATTAGCGAATTTCTCTATATCTCTCATTACAAGATCTCATTACATTTTAAAATATTAAACATTGCTTTTAGATGGGATCTCTCTTTTGCGCCCTTCATTTTTAGATTTCTTTGGATTTATGTGTGAAAGAGGACGCTTAGAGGGAGCCGCAGAGAGAAGGACCACATAAGAATAGTATCATCTCCATCTTGTTCATCATTCCATCTTGTCATCTTCATTTCATTTATCCATTTTATCCATCAAATGCATGTGGACTGAAATAACTATATGGACAATTGAGATAAGTCATTGTGGATAGGGTAGAAAGTCCTTTGTGCCTTTTCTCTCTATTTGTTATCTCTTTGCTTCCAATACCCTATTGAGATTCTAACAATATTTAGAAATTCATTCTCCCTATTGTCTGGGTAATATATAGGCGCATTCTATTTTCTTTATTTCTTTTGTTTCTTGGCACGTAGGTCAAGCTTAGTAAAGATGGAGGAGCCCTTTAAAAGATCAAATAGCTCCGTGATGAGTGGTACGGGGTAAGCATTTTTAGGCATCAGTTTATCCAAACCCCTATAATCAATACAGGGGCGCAACTCCCAATTTTTCTTTTTAACAAAAAAGAATCCTGCCCCCGCGGGCGAGGAAGACTTCCCAATATATCACGGTGCCCGTGATTGGCTGCAGTTACTTGTCTGTCACCAGTAGGGGGCTTCTATTGGCTGTCTGCAGATAGCCCGCCTCTTATTGACTATTTAAACCTGGATTGGGCACCCTTTGAGTGCCCTTTCGTGTTGTTTCTGACCTTCTTGCTATCACTATGCTAGTGATAGCTGGGCCTCTGTTCCAGTGTTCCTGAGTTCCTGATCTCATGTGTTCCTGAGTTCCTGATCTCTTCTGTTCAAGTGTTTCCTGCATGCTGAAGTACTTCCAGTCCTGGTTCCGGCCTAGTCTCTGGTGTTGCAGTTCCTGCTGAACTTCTCTGCTGTTTTCTGACCTGACTGATCGTTGCTGGTTCCTGTCATCTCATCACCTGTCTTCAGTATCCTGGCGACCTTCTGCCTGGTCGCGTTGGTGACATTGCTACAATTCCGTGTTGGTCCCAGCGTGCGGACGCTGGTTTGCTCCCAAGCCTTGCGGCTATACAAACTCGCTTGTTACACCAGTGTGCGGTCACTGGTTTGCTCCAAAGCCTATCAGCTATACAAATCTGTGTTGGTCCCAGCGTGCGGACGCTGGTTTGCTCCTAAGCCTTGCGGCTATACAAACTCGCTTGTTACACCAGTGTGCGGTCACTGGTTTGCTCCAAAGCCTATCAGCTATACAAATCTGTGTTGGTCCCAGCGTGCGGACGCTGGTTTGCTCCTAAGCCTTGCGGCTATACAAACTCACTTGTTACACCAGTGTGCGGTCACTGGTTTGCTCCAAAGCCTTTCAGCTATACAAATCTGTGTTGGTCCCAGCGTGCGGACGCTGGTTTGCTCCTAGCCTTGCGGCTATACAAACTCACTTGTTACACCAGTGTGCGGTCACTGGTTTGCTCCAAAGCCTTTCAGCTATACAAATCTGTGTTGGTCCCAGCGTGCGGACGCTGGTTTGCTCCTAAGCCTTGCGGCTATACAAACTCGCTTGTTACACCAGTGTGCGGTCACTGGTTTGCTCCAAAGCCTATCAGCTATACTAATCTGTGTTGGTCCCAGCGTGCGGACGCTGGTTTGCTCCTAAGCCTTGCGGCTATACTACTCGCTTGTTACTCCAGTGTGCGGTCACTGGTTTGCTCGCTAGCCTACGGCTATACTATTCAGTGTTGTTTCCAGCGTGCGGACGCTGGTTTGCTCCAAAGCCTTGCTGCTTAACGATTCTGCTAATTTGCCAGTTCCATCTGACTGCTGCTATTATCTCTGGGCTGCCCTGCCCGGTATTGGTAAGGCCGGTAGAACCTTTTTCCACATTCCATCTGAGGTTGCCTTACCCGGTATTGGCAGGGCCGGTAGAGCCTACATTGTGTATCTATTGAGGCTGCCTTGCCCGGTAATTTGGTAAGGCCGGTAAACCGTTATGCTATTCCATCTGCAGGTTGCCTTACCCGGTATTGGCAAGGCCGGTAGAGCCTAAAGACTGTCCTGTCCGGTATATTGACAGGACCGGTAGAGTCTGCCTTCTGTCTGTGCTATAATCTGTATATATATATTATGTATGTTATTGCCATCCTAAGTTATCATTTATTATTTCAATAAAATTGATTTTTTTACCTAAAACTTGTGTCTGAGAGTCATAATAAACCGTGACAGTACGAAAGGGCCATGACCTCAGACAGCAAGGGTGAAGGTAACGCACAGAATATCCATTGGAGGATGGATGTGCTCGAGCAACGTTTGGATCAGTTGGCAGTTGCAATTCAAACGATCCTTGAACGCACGGTACCTGCTGCCCAATCTAGCTCTAGCCCGGTGGTCTCGCCAAGTCAGACACCGGAAAGTGATACCAGACCCCTAGGGGGTACTGTTAAAGGGTTAACGGCTTCTGCACCCTTGCCGCTAAGATATGATGGTGACCCTAGTCTCTGCAGAGGGTTCATCAATCAACTCGAAATCTTTATGGAATTGACGGCACACGCATTTCCCAATGATCGTAGTAAAGTGGGGTTCACGATATCACTGCTCACTGGCAGAGCATTGGCTTGGGCTAACCCCTTGTGGGAGAATGCTAAACCTTGTACTAAGAACTTTAGTGAATTTGTGCGTTCCTTTCGAAGAGTGTTTGAGCCTCCTGGTAGAACCACCTCTGCTGCCAAACGCCTTATGGAGATACAACAGGGCAGGCGTACAGTGGGCGACTATGCCATCGAATTCCGCACATTGGCAGCAGAGGTAGGTTGGAATAACGAGGCATTATTGGCAGCCTTCTCTCAAGGCCTGAATGACCACATTAAAGACGAAATCGCTGCTAAAGATCTACCTATTGATCTAGATGATTACATTGAGTATGTTATGATAATTGACTCCAGAATACGTGAGAGATCAATTGCCAGAGATCGTAAGTTACGGTCAAAAAATAATGAGCCTAGTAGCATGTTTTGCCCACCCATCCCTCCCTTGGCATTGAAGTCTAGTGAACCAGTACGGGAAACAAGTGAACCTATGGAAATAGGCTTCACTAGACTATCCAAGGCAGAGAGACTATATCGCAAAAAACAAGGGTTATGTTTATACTGCGGTAAAAAAGGGCACTTGCTAAATTCCTGTCCGGTACGTCCGGGAAACGCACACACCTAGGGTATCTTGGGGGACAGGCCCTAGGTGGTGTACAATCGTCCCCAGTGTCGGGCATAATGAAACCCACCATACAGGTGGTATTGTCTTGGGCACAACGCTCTGTGGAGGTTTTGGCCTTGGTTGACTCCGGTGCAGCAGGGTATTTTATGGATAATACCTTTGCTGAATTGCACGGAGTTCCACGCATTGAAAGAGAAAACCCCTTGACTATTGAAGCGATTGATGGTAGACCCTTAGAACCGCCTCAGGTTATATTTGAAACTATGCCATTGTCTATGACTATTGGGGCACTTCACAGAGAAGAGCAGCAGTTTCAACTGATTAATTCCCCGCACCATGCGGTGATATTGGGATTTCCGTGGTTACAGTTACATAACCCACAATTCGATTGGAAAAAGTGTGAAATTGCTGCTTGGTCCCAGTTTTGTATGGACAAGTGCGTCATCCAGCCTATTAAGGTCATGTGCACCTCCTCTGCTATGCCGGATGTGTACCAACAGTTTGGCGATGTTTTTAGCAAAGGAGAGGCTAGTATGCTACCCCAGCATAGACCTTATGATTGTTGCATTGAATTGCAGCCTGGTGCAGTACCTCCGAAAGGACGCACTTATCCATTATCTTGTGATGAAAATAAGGCTATGGAGGATTACATTTCTGATGCCCTTGCTAGAGGGATCATACGTAAATCTACCTCTCCAGCTGGGGCTGGGTTCTTTTTTGTAAAAAAGAAAAATGGCGAATTAAGACCATGCATTGACTACCGGGGCTTGAATAAACTAATGGCAAAAAACGCATACCCAATACCACTCATCACCGAGCTTTTTGACAGGCTTAAGGGCGCTTCGATATTTACCAAGTTGGACCTACGGGCCGCTTACAATCTGGTTCGCATTCGAGCAGGTGATGAGTGGAAAACTGCCTTTAATACTCGAGCTGGGCACTACGAGTATCTAGTAATGCCTTTTGGGCTGTGTAATGCACCCGCAGTTTTCCAGGAACTGATAAATGATGTTCTGAGAGATATGTTACAGACATGTGTTGTGGTGTACCTCGACGATATACTGATTTACTCCCAAAACATGGCACAGCACATCAAAGATGTATCCGCAGTATTGCTACGACTCCGTGAGAACAAATTATTTTGTAAAATGGAAAAATGTGAGTTTCATAGAACCAGTGTGCCATTCTTGGGGTTCATAATTGGCAATGATGGCATTGCCATGGACAAAGAAAAGTTGTCAGCTGTCCTACAATGGCCAAAACCCAAGGGTCTTAAAGCCATACAGCGTTTCCTGGGTTTCGCTAATTATTATAGGAGGTTTATTAAGAACTTTTCTTCCATTGTCAAACCTCTGTCCGATCTTACGCACAAGGGTGCTAATCCTTCTTGTTGGCCGGTATCTGCTGAGAAAGCCTTTGAGAATTTGAAGCTGGCATTTGCTGCGGCTCCTGTGTTATCCCACCCCAATCCTTTACTTCCATTTACGTTAGAGGTTGATGCCTCAGATATTGGGGTCGGGGCAGTACTTTCGCAGCGACACGAGAAAGGTGGAACTCTCAGACCTTGTGGGTTTTTCTCTAAAAAGTTGACTGTCACTCAAAGCCACTATGAGATAGGTGACAGAGAATTATTGGCCATTATCCTTGCTCTTAAGGAATGGCGTCATTTGCTTGAAGGTACTAAGAATCCTGTCTTAATCCTAACCGATCATAAGAATCTGACCTATCTCTCGGAGGCCAAGAGATTGTCCTCTCGTCAGGCCAGGTGGGCACTGTTCCTGTCTCGATTTAATTTCATTGTATCATATTTACCAGGGTCAAAAAATATCAGGGCTGATGCACTGTCAAGACAATTTGAGGCCGACAGTGACAGAGTGGAAGCACCAGCTCCTATCATCCAACCTGATAGAATACTGGCTACTATACGCACGAGTATCACTTCTCCTCTAGGGGAGGAGATCCTGGCCTCTCAGGGGTCCGCTCCCCATGAAACCCCAGTGGGCAAATGTTTTGTCGCTGAATCATTTCGTACTAGGCTGCTCGAAACCTACCATTCCTCTAAGGCTGCGGGACATATTGGTAGAGACCAATTGTTATGGTCCCTTTCTCAGTTATTTTGGTGGCCTTCCATGAGAAACGATTGTGCCGAATTTACGAATGCCTGTGCCACCTGCGCACGCGCTAAGACCCCGAGATATCTCCCTGTGGGCTTGCTTCAACCGGTGCCTAATGGCGAACGCCCCTGGTCTCATGTTTCCATTGATTTTATGGGAGAGTTGCCTATGTCGAAGGGGTACTCCTTTATATTCATGGTGGTGGACAGGTTTTCTAAAATGGCTCATTTCGTGCCCCTCCGTGGTCTTCCTTCAGCGAAGGAATTGGCAATGGTGTTCGCCAGAGAAGTATTCCGGTTGCATGGAGTGCCTAGGGTACTGGTGTCTGACAGGGGGAGCCAGTTTGTGTCTAGATTTTGGAGGGCATTTTGCCAACAGATGGGCATACAGCTGTCCTTCTCCTCTGCCTACCATCCCCAGACCAATGGAGCCGCTGAACGAGCTAATCAGGGCTTGGAACAACTTCTCCGTTGTTTCGTTACTGACCATCATGATAATTGGTCCGACTTGTTGCCTTGGGCAGAGTTCGCCAGGAACTGTGCGGTCAATTCTTCATCTGGGAGCTCTCCGTTTCTGATTAATTATGGGTTCCAGCCCTGTTTGCTTCCAGACTCATTTCAGACGCAACAGATTCCAGCTCTGGATGAGCATATCGAGCAACTCCGTTCCACATGGGCACAAGTTCAGAGGGCACTTGGTCAGTCATTTCAGCGTCATCAGCGCCATGCTAATCGCAGAAGGCTTCCAGCGGTTTCCTTTCAGGTTGGGGATAGAGTATGGCTTTCCTCCAGAAATCTCAAGCTGCAGGTTCCGTCTAATAAGTTGGCTCCTCGGTTTATTGGTCCATACAGAGTTATTCGCAAAATTAACCCTGTCTCCTATGCACTAGACCTACCTGCATCCATGCGTATCCATAATGTGTTCCATGTGTCCCTTCTTAAGCCTCTGGTTTGCAATCGCTATACTACCACACCTGTGGTGCCAGGACCTGTTGAGGTCGAGGGCCAGGAGGAGTACGAGGTTCAGAGCATTATTGATTCCCGTAGGCTTAGAGGAAGGGTACAGTACCTGGTACATTGGAAAGGGTATGGTCCTGAGGATCGATCATGGGTGGATAGTACGGACCTTCATGCACCTAGGTTAACTAGGGCCTTTCATGCCAATTACTCGCAGAAACCTAAACCCTATTCTAGGAGAGGGGGTCTTTGAAAGGGGGGTACTATCACGGTGCCCGTGATTGGCTGCAGTTACTTGTCTGTCACCAGTAGGGGGCTTCTATTGGCTGTCTGCAGATAGCCCGCCTCTTATTGACTATTTAAACCTGGATTGGGCACCCTTTGAGTGCCCTTTCGTGTTGTTTCTGACCTTCTTGCTATCACTATGCTAGTGATAGCTGGGCCTCTGTTCCAGTGTTCCTGAGTTCCTGATCTCATGTGTTCCTGAGTTCCTGATCTCTTCTGTTCAAGTGTTTCCTGCATGCTGAAGTACTTCCAGTCCTGGTTCCGGCCTAGTCTCTGGTGTTGCAGTTCCTGCTGAACTTCTCTGCTGTTTTCTGACCTGACTGATCGTTGCTGGTTCCTGTCATCTCATCACCTGTCTTCAGTATCCTGGCGACCTTCTGCCTGGTCGCGTTGGTGACATTGCTACAATTCCGTGTTGGTCCCAGCGTGCGGACGCTGGTTTGCTCCCAAGCCTTGCGGCTATACAAACTCGCTTGTTACACCAGTGTGCGGTCACTGGTTTGCTCCAAAGCCTATCAGCTATACAAATCTGTGTTGGTCCCAGCGTGCGGACGCTGGTTTGCTCCTAAGCCTTGCGGCTATACAAACTCGCTTGTTACACCAGTGTGCGGTCACTGGTTTGCTCCAAAGCCTATCAGCTATACAAATCTGTGTTGGTCCCAGCGTGCGGACGCTGGTTTGCTCCTAAGCCTTGCGGCTATACAAACTCACTTGTTACACCAGTGTGCGGTCACTGGTTTGCTCCAAAGCCTTTCAGCTATACAAATCTGTGTTGGTCCCAGCGTGCGGACGCTGGTTTGCTCCTAGCCTTGCGGCTATACAAACTCACTTGTTACACCAGTGTGCGGTCACTGGTTTGCTCCAAAGCCTTTCAGCTATACAAATCTGTGTTGGTCCCAGCGTGCGGACGCTGGTTTGCTCCTAAGCCTTGCGGCTATACAAACTCGCTTGTTACACCAGTGTGCGGTCACTGGTTTGCTCCAAAGCCTATCAGCTATACTAATCTGTGTTGGTCCCAGCGTGCGGACACTGGTTTGCTCCTAAGCCTTGCGGCTATACTACTCGCTTGTTACTCCAGTGTGCGGTCACTGGTTTGCTCGCTAGCCTACGGCTATACTATTCAGTGTTGTTTCCAGCGTGCGGACGCTGGTTTGCTCCAAAGCCTTGCTGCTTAACGATTCTGCTAATTTGCCAGTTCCATCTGACTGCTGCTATTATCTCTGGGCTGCCCTGCCCGGTATTGGTAAGGCCGGTAGAACCTTTTGCCACATTCCATCTGAGGTTGCCTTACCCGGTATTGGCAGGGCCGGTAGAGCCTACATTGTGTATCTATTGAGGCTGCCTTGCCCGGTAATTTGGTAAGGCCGGTAAACCGTTATGCTATTCCATCTGCAGGTTGCCTTACCCGGTATTGGCAAGGCCGGTAGAGCCTAAAGACTGTCCTGTCCGGTATATTGACAGGACCGGTAGAGTCTGCCTTCTGTCTGTGCTATAATCTGTATATATATATTATGTATGTTATTGCCATCCTAAGTTATCATTTATTATTTCAATAAAATTGATTTTTTTACCTAAAACTTGTGTCTGAGAGTCATAATAAACCGTGACACAATAATGCCCCTCTGCAGGGCATCCGCAATGTAATCCTCCATTGCCTGATTCTCTTGGCAAGACAATGGGTAAGCACGACCCCGAGAAGGAACAGTACCCGGAGGCAGATCAATCACACAATCACACGCCCTATGAGGCGGCAGGACGCCTGCCTCCCCCTTGCTAAATACGTCTCTGAATTGCTCGTATTCAGCTGGCACAGAAGGGGAGGTACACATTATCCTTGTAGGGTGGGAAATGCAGTTCTTGTCACAGAACTCAGACCAAGCCGTAATCTCACAAGTTTGCCAGTTAAACCTAGGGTTATGCATATGCAGCCACGGAAACCCCAAAATAAGAGCATGGTGAGGAGAACGGATGATCTGAAAATGTTGAACCTCGGAATGTAATGCCCCGATACGCAACCTCAAGGGGATTGTTTCCATGGTAATCTGGGCAGGTACCAAAGGTCTCCCGTCGATGGGTTCAATGGTTAACGGAGCCTCTTTAGCCACCAAAGGAACATTATGTGAGACAGCAAAAGATTCATCCATAAAATATCCGGCCGCACTGGAATCAACAAGTGCCAGGGTTTCTACAGCTAAGTCTGCCCATGAAACTACCACCTGTAGGGTGGGCTTTTGACTGGTTGGGTCCAGGGACTGCTGAACACCACCTAGGGCCTGTCCCCCAAGGTACCCTAGGTGCGTTCTTTTCCCGGTCGGGTCAGGCAAGAACGCAACAGATGGCCCGCCTGGCCACAATACAAACATAGCCATTGTCTGCGGCGGTGCGCCCTCTCTTCCTTAGATAGTCTAGTGAAATCTAGTTGCATAGGTTCACTACTTTCGCCAGCAGGAGTTAGAGGTAAGGGAGGTGAGGGAGGCATGGGTGGGAAATTTGACCTTACAGACCCCATTTCTCTCTCCCTTTGCTTGCGGTCTTTGGTTGCCATCCGCTCCCTGATACGGGAATCCATTAGAATAGTAAAATTAATAAGATCATCAAGGTCAGTTGGCAATTCTCGTGCAGCCGTCTCATCCTTTAATCGATCACACAGACCCTGTGCGAATACTGCTACCAAAGCCTCATTGTTCCAGCCCACCTCTGCTGCAAGGGTACGGAATTCAATCGCATAATCCTCAAATGTGTGAGGACCTTGATGAATTTCCATCAATTTTTTAGCAGCAGAGGCGGCTTTTCCAGTAACCTCAAAAACCCTACAAAATGCCCTTACAAACTCAGAGAAGTTCTGGGTACATGGTTTAGCAGATTCCCATAGCGGATTTGCCCATGCCAGAGCTCGCCCCGTGAGCAGGGAAATCATAAACACCACTTTACTGCGATCAGTGGGAAAAACATGAGGGTTAATTCAAGGAAGATTTCCAACTGGTTAATGAACCCCCTACACAGGTTAGATTCGCCATCATACCTAAGAGGTAATGGAGCGGTAGCCGTCAGCCCTTTATTAGCGTAAGTTAGAGTACCTGACTGTGCTTCCGGTGTCAAAACGGGGGGGACCACCGGAGCCGGTACTGGCTTGGTTATGTGTGCCGTGCGCTCAAGAATCGTTTGAACAGCCAATTCTAACTGGTCTAATCTCTGTTCTTGGAGGTCCATCCTCCAATGGATACTCTGTGCATCACCTTTACCGTTACTGTCTGAGGTCATGGTGTTACGGTTTTCTGACACTCAGACAAGGTTTTAAGTAAAAACACAGTTTTATTTGAAATGAAAATCAGGAATAGCGCCCCTGGGGGCCAGGTATGGCATAGACAGACAGGTAGAAAGCAGTAGCTAGTACAATGAATGCTGAATTGCACTGTATAACAGGATGGACAAGGGTTAAGGAATAACCCACTGATCAGTCACAATGATAGTAGGCTGACAACACCCAGCTAAACCAAATCACTCTCATGTAGCTGTTACAAAAGGACGGCCAAGGAGACTGCACAATGCAACCAGAGCTGAGTATAAACTCCAGGAGGAGTGGTAGAAAGAGCCGCTAGCAGAGCTGGTAAACGGAACCTGTCAAGCCCTTGATACGTACAGGAATACTGTTGTGTGCCAAAGGAGATTAGAGCCAGGCCACCCACATGGTGCCAACAGGAGTAACACTGTACCAGCAACAACGAGCCTCACACAGGAGTGCGATGAGTGATACTACACACGAGCAATGACTAGCGCCCAGACACCCTTCCGGTGCCGTATCAGTACCATACAGCGAGAGCAAACGGAGGCCACAACACCGGGAGGTGCAAGCATGGTACACCACGTACCGGGACTAAACTGCTCTGCTCGTGTAATGGACAGACTAGGTACGAAGCGCAGCTCAGATTGTGTACACGGCTCGGATAGTATGATATAGCTTGGCAAGTGTATTAGGCTCAATAACGGAGGCAACACACACACAGTAAGGGAATCGGGCAGGTACGGCCACGGAGAGGCAGCTCAGCAAGGTTAAAACAGCTTGGTAAACGAAGGCCACCGCATAGCGCCAATGAGAGTGAATGAACGGAGCCCCACTACTACAGTTCAGAATGTCGCCGTCGGGCGACCTGGAAACACTGGAACTCAGGAAACTGATGAGGAACAGGGAGCGATGACCGGAACCAGGACCCTCTCGATCAGGAACGTCAAACAAGCCGGGAAATCACGGAGCCGGAAAGTCAGCCACAGCCAGGTCGGTAACGGAGCAGGAACGTCAGCCACAGCCAGGTCGGTAACGGAGGAGGAACGTCAGCCACAGCCAGGTCGGTAACGGAGCAGGAACGTCAGCCACAGCCAGGTCGTTAACGAAGCAGGAACGTCAGCCAGCACAGGATCCAATCAGAGAGCAGGAACGGAGAATAGTCAGACGAGCCGAATCGGTACACAGGAACACAGTAACTCAGCAAGAGGGCTCAACTTCAGGAACACCGCGAAAGGGCACCAGATAGATGTCATAGGCCCAGTATAAAAAGGAATATCCTGGGCGGGCCAAACAACCTGCACCAATGCACAGGTACCATCAGTGTGACTGACAGGGGATCACGGGCACCGTGATAGTACCCCCCTCTCAAAGACCCCCTCTCCTGCCTGCTGGTTTGGGTTTGTGCGGATATTTAGAGTGAAAATTGCGCAACAAACGTGGAGCATGTAGGTCCTTTTGGTCCACCCATGAACGTTCCTCAGGCCCGTAGCCTCTCCAGTGGACCAAATATTGCAATTTGCCTATAAATCTCCTGGAGTCAATAATACTCTGTACTTCGTATTCCTCTTGACCTTGAACATCCACCGGCCCAGGAACCACCGGAGTGGTAGTATAGCGGTTGCAAACCAAGGGTTTCAGTAGTGACACATGGAACACATTGTGAATGCGCATAGACGCAGGAAGTTCCAGTGCATATGCCACGGGGTTAACCTTACGGATAATTTTAAACGGGCCAATGAACCGGGGAGCCAATTTGTTGGATGGTACTTGCAAATTAAGATTCCTGGAGGAGAGCCATACCCTGTCCCCAACCTGAAATGAGACCGCTGGCAACCGTCTGCGATTAGCATGCCGCTGTTGTCGCTGGAAGGACTGGCTGAGGGACCTTTGCACCTGTGCCCATGTGGAGCGGAGTTGCTCAATGTGCTCATCCAGAGCCAGAATCTGTTGTGACTGAAATGAGTCTGGGAGCAGACAAGGCTGAAACCCATAGTTGACAAGAAATGGGGAGCTCCCAGACGATGAATTGACCGCACAGTTCCTGGCGAACTCTGCCCACGGCAACAGGTCGACCCAATTGTCATGATGATCAGTCACAAAGCAACGCATAAACTGCTCCAGTCCCTGATTGACACGCTCAGTGGCCCCGTTGGTCTGGGGATGGTAGGCGGAGGAAAAGGACAATTGTATGCCCATTTGGCTACAGAATGCCCTCCAGAATCTCGACACGAATTGACTCCCTCGGTCTGATACTATTACTCTGGGAACCCCGTGCAAGCGAAATACCTCTTTGGCAAAAACTGTTGCCAATTCCTGGGCCGAAGGAAGACCAGAGAGGGGCACGAAATGAGCCATCTTAGAGAACCTATCCACCACCATTAGAATAAAGGTATAGCCCTTGGATGATGGCAGTTCTCCCAGAAAGTCAATGGAGATGTGTGACCATGGACGTTCGCCATTAGGTACTGGTTGGAGCAAGCCCACTGGGAGATGTCTGGGAGACTTAGTACGGGCACATGTGGCACAAGCAGACGTAAATGCTGCACAGTCAGCTCTTAGAGAAGGCCACCAAAACATTTGTGATAGAGACCATACCAGCTGATCTCTGCCAATATGCCCAGCTGCCTTCGAGGAGTGATAGGTCTCAAGTAATTGGACACGGAAAGGCTCATCCACAAAACACTTGCCAACTGGGGTTTCCGGAGGTGCCCTAGCCTGGGATGCCAATATTTGTTCCCCCAATGGCAAAGTGATACTGGTACGTATCGTGGCCAGAATTCTGTCAGGCTGAATAATAGGAACCAGGGTTTCATCCCTCTCAATGTCTGTGCAAAATTACCTGGAAAGGGCATCAGCTCTCACGTTTTTAGATCCAGGCAAGTAGGACACTATAAAGTTAAACCTTGACAAAAACAGTGCCCACCTAGCCTGGCGAGATGACAACCTTTTAGCCTCTGAAAGGTAAATCAAATTTTTGTGGTCCGTAAGAATTAATACTGGGGTTCTTGTGCCCTCTAATAAATGTTGCCATTCTTTCAGTGGCAAAATTATAGCCAACAATTCCCTGTCACTAGTGATGATCGAGCACCCCGATACTCGGGTGTTCGGGTGCTCTGGCCGAGCGCCCCCGGAGGCTCGAGTGCTCGGCCGAGCACCCGAGCCCCATTGAAGTCAATGGGAGGACTCGAGCATTACACCAGGTACCCCCTGCTCTGATGAGGGGAGGGTGCCTGGTTGATAGGAAAAGGTCAGAAAATGATGGAAACACCACAGAAATGGTTCAGGGACAGCATAGGGAGGATGTCTGGATGCATCTTGGACTCCAACGTCGCTGCTGGGAACGATGTTTCGCCCGTATTATGCCATTTTTACAGACTGACCGTAAAACACACAAAAAGGAAGATAAAAACGATTTTAGGCGAAAAATTGTTACCAAACAGTATTTGCTGTATATTTACTTGTATATCATCTGCAAATTCTGCCAAAAATTTCATCGATTTTTCGGAACTGGGGCCATGATTAAGAGGGAAACGTGCGCAGCGTAAAGCAGGTGTTCAACGTGGTTATGGCCCGGGTAAGGTAAAGCATTCAGGAACGGAGGCCGCAGCTACCACAGGTTTTACAACATGTCCGTTTGCCCTTGTTAAGTCCAAAATTTATAGTCGGAACAGTGGGGTCTGATCCATTGAGTAAAAGTGACGAAGTGACTTAGTGGATGAAGCCAAGAACTACCTTCTGCTCTGTCGAACACCCCAGCCCTATTTAATTCAATGGGAGGACCTGAGGCACTCCGATACAACCTGTATATCGCAAAATGGAGGGCCTCATTCACGTTGTGGAACAATAGTTCAGGTAGTGGTCCAACACTCATAAAGCCTATGCACTAAGTGAAAGGGCTGCCAAAAATTAGACTGAAATGTCACTCCAATACACCCTTTATTACACATAAAGGAGGGCATCATACACACCCTTGAAAAATTAGGATTAATGGCTTGCTGGTGACCCTCTAAAACATTAGGGGCGAGGGCATGCCGCTAAGCTGACCATCTAAAACATTAGGAATGAGGGTCTGCTGCTGAGCCGACCATCTAAAACATTATGGGTGAGGGTCTGCTGCGGAGCTGACCATCCTAAACATTATATGCGAAGGCCCGCTACTGAGCTGACGCTATAAAACATTATATGAGAGGGCCCGCTAGAGAGCTGACCCAATAAAACATTATATGAGAAGGCCCGCTGGTGAGCTGACCTATACAAAAATTGTCAAACAGGGCCCGCTGGTGAGCTGGCCCTATATAAAAATTATATCACAGGGCCCGCTGGTGAGCTGGCCCTATATAAAAATTATATCACAGGGCATATGGAAGAGGAGGAGGAGGATGAGAAGATTAAGAGTCAACCATATACCCGTTTTTTGGGTGGAAGGGGTGAATGGGAATACAGAGTATTCCCATCATTGTAAATAACATATCTAAAGTGAGTTTATGTTCCGCCGGGGCTTTCCTCCAGTGGAGTGGAGAAGTCAGGGGAAATCCAGGCCTTGTTCATTTTTATAAGTGTCAACCTATCAGCATTTTCGGTGGAAAGGCGGATACGCTTATCTGTTATGATGCCACCAGCAGCACTAAATACCCGCTCAGACAGAACGCTGGCGGCAGGGCAGGCCAGCACCTCCAAGGCGTAGAGTGCCAGTTCATACCACGTGTCCAGCTTGGACACCCAGTAGTTGTAAGGCACAGAGGGATCAGTGAGGACGCTGACACGGTCTGCTACGTACTCCTTCACCATCTTCCAAAACTTTTCCCTCCTTGTGATACTAGGCCGCGCATCAGGGTGAGGGTGCTGGCGGGGTGTCATGAAGGTGTCCCACGCCTTGGAGAGTGTTGCCCTGCCTTTGTCGGAACTGCTGTGTGCTCCCCTTTTCTCCCCTTCTCGGTTGGCCAAGGTAGCACGTACTCTGCCGCCAGCGTTGTCAGATGGAAAATTTTGGAGCAATTTTTCGACAAGAACCTTCTGGTATTGCACCATTTTGCTTGTCCTCTCCACCGGAGGAATGAGAGATGAGAAATTCTCTTTGTAGCGGGGGTCCAGAAGGGTGAACACCCAGTAATCCGTGTTGTCTAAAATGCGTATAACGCGTGGGTCACGGGAAAGGCAGCCTAACATAAAGTCAGCCATGTGTGCCAGAGTACCAACAGGAAAGATTTTGCTGTCCTCACCAGGAGGATGACTCTCAATCTCCTCATCCTCTTCCTCCTCTTCTGCCCACCCACGCTGAAGAGATGGAAATAAAGTTCCATGGCTATCCTCTGTAGCGGAGGCAACCGTGTCTTCCTCCTCCTCCTCCGCCTCCTCCAATTGTCGCTGAGAAGACGAAGTGAGGGTGCTCTGGCTATCACCTTGTGTAAGCTCTTCCTCCCCCATTTCCACCTCTTCCACATGCAAAGCGTCGGTTTTAATTGTGAGCAGCGAGCGTTTCAGTAGACACAGAAGTGGGATGGTTACACTGATAATAGCGTTATCGCCGCTCACCATCTGTGTCGATTCCTCAAAATTGTGTAAAACCTCACAGAGGTCTGACATCCATTCCCACTCCTCACTTCTGATTAGAGGAAGTTGAACGGAGAGGCGACGACCGTGTAACAGCTGGTACTCCACTACAGCCCTCTGCTGCTCACAAAGCCGGGCCAACATGTGGAAGGTGGAGTTCCAGCGCATGCTCACGTCACACAGCAGCCGGTGAGCTGGCAATTGTAAGCGCTGCTGCAGCGTCAACAGGCCGGCTGAAGCTGTAGATGACTTACGGAAATGTGCACACACGCAGCGCACCTTCGTCAAGAGATCATGCAAATTGGGGTAGGTTTTTATAAATCGCTGAAACACTAAATTAAATACATGCGCTAGGCATGGTACGTGTGTGAGCTTGCCGAGCTCCAAAGCCGCCACCAAGTTACGCCCATTATCACACACAACCATGCCTGGTTGCAGGTTGAGTGGCGAGAGCCACTGCTCGGTCTGGTGACTAATCCCCTGCAACAGCTCTGAGGCCGTGTGCTGTTTGTCCCCAAGGCAGATCAGCTTCAGCACGGCCTGTTGACGCTTCCCCACTGCAGTGCTACACTGCTTCCAGCTACCGGCTGATGGGTGAGTGGCGCTGCGCGCAGAGAATTCGGAGGTGGAAACAGAGGAGGAGGAGGAGGAGCCAATAACGTAGGTGCTGGAGGAAACCCTGATGGAGGTAGGGCCCGCAATCCTCGGCGTGGGTAGCACCTGTGCCATCCCAGGGTCCGAGTCGCTCCCAGCCTCCACGACATTCACCCAGTGTGCCGTCAGGGAAATGTAGCATCCCTGGCCACAAGCACTTGTCCATGTGTCAGTCGTTAAGTGGACCTTCCCAGTAACTGCGTTGGTCAGGGCACGGGTGATGTTAAGGGACACATGGTGGTGTAAGGCGGGGACGGCACACCGGGAAAAGTAGTGGCGGCTGGGGACTGCGTACCGAGGGACAGCTGCTGCCATCAGGCTGCGGAAGGACTCAGTCTCCACAAGCCTAAATGGCAGCATTTCGATGGCCAGTAATTTGGAAAGGTGTGAGGTTAGTGCTATGGCCTGTGGGTGGGTGGCTGGGTATTTTCGCTTGCGCTCAAATGCCTGGGGTAACGACATTTGGACGCTGCGCTGGGACAGGGAAGTGGATGTGGTCACTGATGGTGCTTCAGATGGTACAGGTGCAGGGCGGGAGGTATGTGGGCCTGCGCCTTCGACAGGCGATTGGCCGGCACCGAAAACAGGGGAAGAGGAGGCAGTGGTGTGGCCTGCAGACACAGATTGGCGATCCGGGCGTTCCTCCCACTTATTACGGTGCTTGGATGCCATGTGTCGGATCATGCTGGTGGTGGTGAGGTTGCTAGTGTTCATGCCTCGGCTCATTCTGGTGTGGCACAGGTTGCAAACTACAATTCTTTTGTCGTCCGCACTTTCCTTAAAAAAACGCCATACCGCGGAACACCTAGCCCTTGGCAAGGGAGATTTACACAAGGGGGTGCTCCGTGGAACATTTGCGGGCCGGTTTGGTGCGGTCCGCCTTCTTTCTTTAGCCACACCACTGCCTCTTCCAGCCTGTTGCGGTGCTGCAGATGGCTCACCCTCAGGACTGCTGTCATCACTCGGCTTTCCACCTTCCCAGGTGGGGTCAGTGACCTCATCGTCCACCAAGTCCTCCTCCACTTCCTCACTCTGATCATCCTCCTCATTTCTTGATCCCACCACATCCTCAGTCATTGACAACTGTGTATCATCCTCCTCATCAAGGTCTTGAGACAGTAATTGTGGTTGATTTCATGGCAACTGTGTCTCATCATCATCATCCACTTCCTTTGACCTTAAATGCCGTTCCCCTCTGTCATCTTCTTGTGTTTGGGTACCCTCTAGAGGTTGTGAATCAGGGCACAAGATCTCATGTTCCTCTGCAGGCGTGCTTGGAGAGAGGTTCAAATCAAGGATTGGTGATGAGAAGAGCTCCTCACTATATCCCAGTGTGGGATCACTTCTTTGGCCAGACCCTCTATGGTGGGAGGAAGGATGATCAGGGTGAGGATTATGTTGACCAGACTCTTGGCTAGTGAGAGTGGACTTGGTGGAAGACAGGGTGGTGCTTAACCGACTGGAAGCAGTATCAGCTGAAATCCAACCGACCACCTGTTCGCAGTGGTCTGACCTCGAGAGTGATGTCCTGCGATGCCCTGTAAACTGAGACATGAAGCTAGGTATGGTGGATGTCTTTCTTTCTTGTGCTCTGGCACCAGTCACAGTTTCTACGCTTTCTGACCCGCGCCCTGAACTATCAGGATCACGTCCACTTCCCCGTCCCTTTTTACCCGCCTTCTTCATATTAAACGGAATATATGCCGGTAATCTGCGGCTAGGCACACGAAACAGAATGTGACGCTAATCTGCGGCTAGGCACACTAAACAATATGTGACGCTAATCTGCGGCTAGGCACACTAAACAATATGTGACGTTAATCTGCGGCTAGGCACACTAAACAATATGTGACGCTAATCTGCGGCTAGGCACACGAAACAGAATGTGACGCTAATCTGCGGCTAGGCACACGAAACAGAATGTGACGCTAATCTGCGGCTAGGCACAGTGAACGGAATATGTGACGTTAATTTGTGAATTTGCACACTAAACAGAATGTGACAATAATCTATGGCTAGGCACACGTTTAAAATGGCCCTTTTTGTCGCTGCATTGTAAAATCATTGGCCCTGTGCACCTAACAGAATATGTCAGCTTGTCACTGCACTGTGAAATATTTGTCCCTGTGCACCTAGTACAATGTCACCTTAGAACATGTCCCCCCCACAAAAAAATGAAATTCTGCCACCCCCAAAAAAAATTAAATGCTGCCCCCACACACAACAGTCCTAAAAAGGACTTTTGGGTCTTGAAAGAGTTTCAACAATTTTATTCTCCCTACACTGACTTTCCCTGCCTAAGCGCATCTCTCCCTGGCTAAGAATGAGCCGAACTCGCGCGTCGGGTGCTATACAGCACCCGATCACGGGTTCTGGCCAGCCAATCAGTGTAATGCCAGCAGCCAACATGGCTGCTGGCATTACACTGATGTCAGAGCCTCCCCGCACGTTTATTGGCTGCGCAGCAGCTGCGAAACGTGCGGGGAGGAGACCCGAACATGGCGGGCGAGCACATGCGGTACTCGTACGAGTACCGCCATGTGCCGAGCAGAGCGATGCTCGAGCCGAACCGAGCTTCGGCCGAGCATGCTCGCTCATCACTACCTGTCACCAATTTCGTAATGGCTTTGGGCACTGGATAATTTCTTAGAAAAGAACCCGCATGGTCTCAGGTTGCCCCCTTCTTTGGGACGTTGAGAGAGAACTGCCCCTACCCCAACCTCAGAGGCATCGACCTCCAACGTAAATGGCAGGGATGGGTTAGGGTGGGAAAGTATAGGAGCGGAGGCGAATGCAGATTTGAGAGTATCGAAGGCCCTTTCAGCTGCATCAGACCATTGAGAGGGATTAGCTCCCTTATGCGTGAGGTCAGAGAGGGTTTTAACAATGGTGGAAAAATTCTGAATGAATTTTCTGTAATAATTGGCAAAACCCAAAAACCTTTGGATTGCTTTCAACCCTTTAGGTCGTGGCCATTGTAGGACTGCTGCCAATTTACCCTCATCCATGGCAATGCCATCAATAGAAATGACGAATCCCAGAAAGGGTACTTTGGAACAATGAAATTCGCATTTCTCCAATTTACAGAACAATTTGTTCTTGCGTAACCGTAGCAGGACTTCAGACACATCCAGAATGTGTTGGGTTAAGTTGGCAGAGTGAATCAATATATCATCGAGGTAAACGACAACACAGGACTGTAATAAGTCACGGAGGATATCATTGATAAACTCTTGAAACACGGCAGGTGCATTACATAAGCCGAATGGCATGACTAAATATTCATAGTGACCCGACCTAGTATTGAATGCCGTTTTCCACTCATCCCCGGCCCTTATCCGTATCAGGTTGTTCGCAGCACATAAATCGAGTTTAGTAAATATAGATGAGCCTTTCAACCTGTCAAACAGCTCTGTAATGAGTGGAATTGGATATGCATTTTTAGGCATCAACTTATTAAGTCCTCGATAATCAATACAGGGTCGTAACTCGCCACTTTTCTTTTTTACAAAAAAAAATCCTGCAC
Source organism: Rhinophrynus dorsalis (assembly GCA_037306005.1). Classification (NCBI taxonomy): domain Eukaryota; kingdom Metazoa; phylum Chordata; class Amphibia; order Anura; family Rhinophrynidae; genus Rhinophrynus; species Rhinophrynus dorsalis. The sequence goes on from CM074720.1 coordinate 105,234,217, forward strand.
CTGCCGGAGATGAAGATTTACAAATTATCCCTCAAGTGAGGGCATCCTCAATGTATTCCTCCATGGCCTGATTCTCCTCACAGGACAATGGGTATGTACTGCCCCTCGGTGGCTCCACTCCCGGGGCAAATCAATAGCGCAATCATACGGCCTATGCTGCGGCAATGCACTAGCCTCTCCCTTACTGAATACGTCACTGAATTTGCTGTATTCAGCTGGCACGGAGGGAGAGGTACATAAAACCTTAACTGGATGAGACAAACAATGCCCAGAACAGTATTCAGACCACGACTTGACCTCGCATCTTTGCCAGTCAAACTGGGGGTTGTGTAAAAATAACCAAGGGAACCCCAATATGACCGCGTGATGGGGTGAATGTATAATCTGGAAACACACCCTCTCCTCGTGGAGAGCCCCAATAGTCATAGAGATAGGTGTAGTTTCCATGGTGATGAATGCGGTTTCTAGCAGTCTGCCATCAATGGCTTCAATGGCTAAAGGCGTATCTTTTTTGGATAGCGGAATACTGTGTGTCTCAGCAAATGTCTTGTCCATAAAATAGCCTGTAGCGCCAGAATCTATTAATGCTAGTGCCTCAACCGCTTGATCACCTACAGGGAAGCACACTGGAATGATGGGTTTCTTGGAACAGGGATCTGGGGACGATTGTACACCACCTAGGGCCTGTCCCCCAAGGTACCCTAGGTGCGTGCATTTCCCGGCCGTACCGGACAATTACGTAGTATGTGCCCATTTTTGCCACAATATAAGCATAAGCCCTGCCTTCTGCGGTGTGCCCGCTCCTCCTTAGACAGCCTGGTGAACCCGAGTTGCATGGGTTCCCCCAGTTCGTCAACTCGATCAGGAGGATTGGGAGGTGAGGGTGGGTTTAAAGGGCCATCGTGCCCATGGATTGTGGATCTTGCCCTTTTAGCCAAGCGCCTTTCTCGTATGCGTGTATCAATGAGCAATACAAAATCTATGTAATCATCCAAATCGGTAGGTACCTCTCTGGCCGCAATTTAATCTTTAATAGCGTCTGATAATCCCTGGGAGAAAGCTGCCACTAGAACCTCATTATTCCACCCTACCTCTGCTGCCAGTATCCGAAATTCTATGGCGTAATCGCCTGCGGTGCGTTCGCCCATCTGAATCTCCATTAATCTTTTGGCAGCAGAGGAGGTTCTCCCAGGCAGCTCGAATACTCTCCGAAACTTCTTGACAAGTTCGTCAAAGTCTAATGTACATGGTTTGGCCTTCTCCCATAGTGGGCTAGCCCATGCCAGGGCTTTACCCGTTAATAGAGATATCATGAACCCCACCTTGCTACGGTCGTTCGGAAAAGCGTGAGGTGTTAGTTCTAGAAATATCTCTAGTTGGTTAATAAACGCTCTACACAGGGTGGGTTCGCCATTGTATCTCAACGGTAACGGCGCCGCCGCCGTTAAACTTCTGGGAACGGCAACCATTTGCCCAGCAACGTGATCCGGTGTCACAACTGGGGGGACCACCGGACCTTGGTTAGGTTTATCAAGGTGTACCGTACGTTCTAGCAAGGTTTGCATGGCCAGTGCCAACTGGTCCAAGCGCTGCTCGTGCACATCCATCCTCCAGTGGAGGTTCTGTGTATTACTGTCACCTTTACCGTCAGAGGTCATGGCCCTTTCGTACTGTTACGGTTTTCTGACACTCAGACAAGGTTTTAAGTAAAAACACAGTTTTATTTGAAATGAAAATCAGGAATAGCGCCCCTGGGGGCCAGGTATGGCATAGACAGACAGGTAGAAAGCAGTAGCTAGTACAATGAATGCTGAATTGCACTGTATAACAGGATGGACAAGGGTTAAGGAATAACCCACTGATCAGTCACAATGATAGTAGGCTGACAACGCCCAGCTAAACCAATAAGTCTCTGAAAGTATTCACGATCAGTAGTAGGCTTGTTCAAATCACTCTCATGTAGCTGTTACAAAAGGACGGCCAAGGAGACTGCACAATGCAACCAGAGCTGAGTATAAACTCCAGGAGGAGTGGTAGAAAGAGCCGCTAGCAGAGCTGGTAAACGGAACCTGTCAAGCCCTTGATACGTACAGGAATACTGTTGTGTGCCAAAGGAGATTAGAGCCAGGCCACCCACATGGTGCCAACAGGAGTAACACTGTACCAGCAACAACGAGCCTCGCACAGGAGTGCGATGAGTGATACTACACACGAGCAATGACTAGCACCCAGACACCCTTCCGGTGCCGTACCAGTACCATACAGCGAGAGCAAACGGAGGCCACAACACCGGGAGGTGCAAGCACGGTACACCACGTACCGGGACTAAACTGCTCTGCTAGTGTAATGGACAGACTAGGTACAAAGCGCAGCTCAGATTGTGTAAACGGCTCGGATAGTATGATATAGCTTGGCAAGTGTATTAGGATCAATAACGGAGGCAACACACACACAGTAAGGGAATCGGGCAGGTACGGCCACGGAGAGGCAGCTCAGCAAGGTTACAACAGCTCGGTAAACGAAGGCCACCACATAGCGCCAATGAGAGTGAATGAACGGAGCCCCACTACTAAAGTTCAGAATGTCGCCGTCGGGCGACCTGGAAACACTGGAACTCAGGAAACTGATGAGGAACAGGGAGCGATGACCGGAACCAGGACCCTCTCGATCAGGAACGTCAAACAAGCCGGGTAAATCACGGAGCCGGAAAGTCAGCCACAGCCAGGTCGGTAAATGAGCAGGAACGTCAGCCACAGCCAGGTCGGTAACGGAGCAGGAACGTCAGCCACAGCCAGGTCGGTAATGGAGCAGGAACGTCAGCCACAGCCAGGTCGTTAACGAAGCAGGAACGTCAGCCAGCGCAGGATCCAATCAGAGAGCAGGAACGGAGAATAGTCAGACGAGCCGAATCGGTACACAGGAACACAGTAACTCAGCAAGAGGGCCCAACTTCAGGAACACCACGAAAGGGCACCAGATAGATGTCATAGGCCCAGTATAAAAAGGAACATCCTGGGCGGGCCAAACAACCTGCACCAATGCACAGGTACTATCAGTGTGACTGAAAGGGGATCACTGGCACCGTGATACATGGCCCTTTCATACTGTTACGGTTCAGTACACTCGGACACGTTAGGTTTAGGTAAAAACACAGCTTTATTGAAGCACACTATATATATAACGTAACCCTCACGGGTCCAGTATAGCAATACTGACACAAGACAGGTTACAAATAGATACAGTATATGAATGTCCAAAATGAACCAGTACACTGCTGGTCTGTCACGGTATTTGAAGACTCTCAGACTTAAGGTTTTGGTAAAAACGTAACTTTATTGAAAAAGTTAAGGCAATCTTCGTAGGGTTAAACATACATAACAATACAACAATAATAGTCAATAGAATAGGTTCTACCGGCCTTGCCAATAATACCGGGCAAGGCAACCCAAGTGACAGTAGCAATAACAATAGGCTCTACCGGCCTTGCCTATACCGGGTAAGGCAACCGTGAGGTGACATGTACCGGTTCTACCGGCCTTACCAATACCGGGCAGGCAGCCCAAAGGAGTACTGAGTATAGGCTCTACCGGCATTGCCAATACCGGGTAAGGCAACCTAAAAGATGGTAATGTATATAGGTTCTACCAGCCTTACCAATACCGGGCAGGGCAGCCTGAAGGACACTGTTAGAAGGCTCTACCGGCCCTGCCAATACCGGGTAAGGCAACCTAAAAGATGGTAACGTACAAAGGTTCTACCGGCCTTACCAATCCCGGGCAGGGCAGCCCAAAGCGTAGACCAGGTGTCAGATGACTAAGACAGCAGAGAGGAAAAGGAACAATGGTCTAACTCAGCAGAAGTCTATTGCCAGAAAGTATCAGACGACTGCATAAGGAAGCAAACAGCGACCTGTCCTCAGTACTTGACAGTACTTGACAGAGCTGAAGCGGAATAGTAACAATGTCGCCGGAGCGACGGAGCAAGAGCAAGAGCCCTATACTCTAGCGGCGAAATCCACCGGAGCAAGACTGATGCACTGACAGGTGACCGGAACACTGGAACCACCGACGGAGAGCGAAACCGGCAGGAGAGACAGGCAGGCAGGAGACTCAGGAACCCAGGATGATTAACTCGTGAGGTGCTGGAACACAGGAACACCGGAACACTGGAACAAAGTACACAGGAACACTGGAATACAGGATCACTGGAACACTGGAACCCCGGAATGCAGGAACAGCAGGCCCAGAAGCCTGACAAGCAGGTCAGGACAAGTGAGGTCAGAGACACCACGAAAGGGCAACCTGGGAGTGCCCAACCAGGGTTTAAAAAGGCTGAGTGAGAAGGGCTAATAGCAGGCAGCCAATGAGTAATTCTCAGCAAGTGATAGACACCAGATAGCACGAATCATGGGCACCGTGATATGGTCGTAACATAACTCAGACGAAATGTCGCCTGTATGAAGTGGAAGGCAACAAGGACAGGACTGCAATCACAGGCTCTGGACGCCTGTCAATGAGAGCAATGGTGGACGCCCACCAACGACAACTGATTGCTCAGAATGTAACGGAAGCTAGGAAGGGAACATGTTGCTTTCGCCGTCGTTCCCGGGTCTTTCCTTCTTGACACAAGATAAGCGCCATCAGATGCACGGGTTGAAGTATGGACGGTCACTGGAAACAGTCGCAGGTTCGCTGGAAGCAGGGAAGCATGGAAGTAGAGAATAAAGCCTCTACTCCCAGGCTACGAAGAACAGGGAAAGTGTCACAGGAACAAAGGGTAGCGGTTGCCAAGCCATTCGAGCACTCCGGTGCTTGAATTGAAGGTTCTACTGGAACTGGAAGAAGCAGGGCAGAGTCCACGTCGCCATCTGACAGTCCACAAAGTTAGGTCATAGGAAACTGGCAGCAGGTGGTCGACGATTCAGGATACTTGGTGCAGATGGGTATCAGACTGGACACTTTGGACCATAAGCAATACAAGACACCAGTACTCCTTGTTCACTCCAAATATAACTCACTTTATTGGTAAAGACCTCTGATATTTATATACAAATCTTGCATTGACTCTTATGGGGAAACCAGGTACAATAGGGCTTAATCCAATCATATTACATCAAAGGCCAGCAACAGATGGTCTTAACAGATACAATAACTCAGACATGATTACATTTCAGATACAAAATGGTTTGATGAACAAGGACTTGAGGGTTTGAACTAATTACCACATGGCAGGGGGTCTGACTGCAGTTCATAATGGCTTAATTAACACCCAGCAGGAGGTCTTGCTACAGTACACATAGTCAATGCCTTGAGTGACTGCAATATACATTGGAATAATTAACCCCTCACTGCCTATTCCCTTGGAAGCAAGCCATGTGTGTAATAATGTCCATATCCTCATTCACATACAGCGTACACAAAATATTTTGGTGCATAACCAGGGAAAAATGTCCACAGTTTTTGGTTAAACAAACTTATGGCCAGACGGGCTCAAGTAACGGGTAGGATCCGTTATACAGAACTCGTGCTTAAACAGAGGCCCTACTGGAGCAACCCAGCACCGTGTGCATGACTACCTGAAAGGGTTAATGGGCAATACATATATATATATATGGATGGCAACCGGAAGCGCCCAACTGGTCAACAGGAGACTATAGCCCAAAGTTTGCAGCCCAACGAAACCCAAAATGGTAGTAACGGAGGCCCCTTCCCCCGCAGGGGTTAATAGCGCTGTGGTCTGGACAACGGTAATCATCGGAGGAGCCCCACTGAACCTACTCAGACCAAGCGAGTGCACACGGAGTAGTAGTAACGGAGGCCCCTTCCCCCGCAGGGGTTAATAGCGCTGTGGTCTGGACAACAGTAATCACCGGAGGCACCCTACTGAACCTACACAGACCAAGCGAGTGCACACGGAGTGGAAGCAACGAGACTCTGACCACTGGTCTAGTATGAGAGCAACTGGAACACCGAACTAGAACCAGCACACCAGGACGGTACCCCTCAGGGGTGCCAACAGGAGTAACGGAAGAATCACTGGAACAGCAGCAATGGGAACCACGCCAAGAAGAGTCGATAGACAGTGCAGGAACGTCAGCCAGGAACAGGATCCTCAGACGCGCTGGGTCAGTACACAGAGCTGGGTAGTCAATCTCGGCGGGTCGGTACACGGAGCAGGAACGTCAGCCAGGCCGGGTCAAAACAGGAAAAAGGAACGTCAGCCAATCCGAATCGGTAAACAGAATCAGGAACGAGACTATAGCGTGGTCAGGCAGTCCGGGGTCATACACTGGATCAGATAACAACACTAGCACCAGGCATCAGGTACACCATGAAAGGGCACTAGCGGTTTGAAAGCCTAGGGTATAAGAAGGCTTGTCACTAGGAGGAGCAGAGCAGAGCAACCAATAGAAAAGCAGTATCCACAAGATGGACAGAATGTCACCCAGATCACGGGCGCCGTGATAAACGGTTTGTTCGACATACAGACACAGTAGGCTTGGATAAAACACAATTTTATTAAATGATAAAGATTACAATAACCCTCACAGGTCCTGTAATATATGCATAATATAATACAGCCACTAGACAGGTTATACAGAGGTAAGCCCACACAGGTCCAATATAGAGTCCATATAACACTATACTGACACAGGTCAGGCAGATCTTGTGTGAGTCCCAGTGTATCAGAACTGCATGGGTTAATAGTAGGCAGAGAACGTTGACAGGCCCTAGTGTAGCTAGCCTTTTAAGGAGCTCAAACAGAGGTGAGAGTTTAAATTCGAGTAATGCCCAAGATAATGGATACCAGACAATTGTGGACTGCGTAGCAGTAACGGAGACTGAGCAACTTGAGCACTGCCGTAGCAGTAACGGAGACCAGGCAACTTGGACACTGCCATAGCAGTAACGGAGACTGAGAGACTTAAACACTGCCATAGCAGTAACGGAGACCAAGCAACTTGAGCACTGCCATAGCAGTAACGGAGACTAAGCAACTTGAACACTGCAGTAGCAGTAATGGAGACTGAGTGACTTAAATACTGCCGTAGCAGTAACGGAGACCAAGCAACTTGAGCACTGCCGTAGCAGTAACAGAGACTGAGCCACGTGAATATTGCCATAGCAGTAACGGAGACTAGGCAACGGGACACTGCTGTAGCAGTAACAGAGACTGAGCACTGCCGTAGCAGTAACAAAGACTAGGCAACGGGACACTGTCATAGCAGTAACGGAGACTGAGCAATAGGAGCACTGCCGTAGCAGTAACAGAGACTAAGCCACTTGAGCACTGCCGTAGCAGTAACGGAAAACTGAGCTACTCGCCCTGATAGGCACCCAACCTGGAATGGTTCGTAAGGCAGATCAATAGGAATGTCGCTGGGGCGACAGGGAGGCAACCGAGTCCAATCTGGAAAGCTGTCCAGAGACAGCGAGAGACAAGCACTATCCTTAACCGGAGACCGGTCAGGGCGTGCAGAGGAGGCAGCAGCCCAACCGGGCGGATTCCACACAGCACAGGAACGGAGAACAGTCCAAGTCGGTACACAGAGCAGGAACGTCAGTCAATCCAAGTCGGTACACGGAGCAGGAACGTCAGCCAATCCAAGTCGGTAAACAGAGCAGGAACGTCAGCCAATCCAAGTTGGTACACAGAGCAGGAACGTCAGCCAGGCCGGGTCGGTACACAGGAGATGAGAAGCAGAGTGGTCAGGCAATCCGGGTCGGTGCACAGGCAGGAAACAGGATGCAGAGTAGTCAGTCAGGCCGGGTCGATACACTGAGAGCATACAAGAATCAGGAACAAGCGCAGGTACTGGAACACCACGAAAGGGCACCAGAGATGTGCCAGAACCCAGTAACATAGTAACATAGTAAATTAGGTTGAAATAGACACAAGTCCATCAAGTTCAACCTTCGCCTCATACCTCAGAACTGAGGATTTTATAGCTTTCCTGCTACCAATGAAATTAGTCTTTATCAGACCTTCCTGATCAGCCTACTGATAAACAGTATAACTCTGTATGTTCCATTTTGAAAGAAATGTATCTAATCTTCTCTTAAATGTATCCATTGTATCTGCCCTAACTACCTCCCTGGGCAATGAATTCCACAATTTCACAGACTTTACCGTAAAAAAGAACAAAAAAAAAAACAGTATTTAAGGACAATACTGGGCGGGACAATCACAGTGCAGCCAATAGGCGTCAGGCAGGAGTGGAAACTGACAGAATGTCGCCCAATAGCACGGGCACCGTGATAGTACCCCTCCTCTAAAAGACCCCCTCTCCTAGAAGAGGACCTGGTTTCTGTGGATATTTGGAGGGAAACTTGCGCAGAAATCTAAGAGCATGAAGATCACTCTGATCAACCCAGGAACACTACTCAGGGCCATAGCCCTTCCAATGGACCAGATATTGCAATTTTCCTCTAATTCTGCGTGAATCAATGATGCTTTGGACTTCGTACTCTTCCTGACACTGAACCTCCACAGGACCGGGAACCGCAGGAGTGGTAGTGTAACGGTTGTATACCAGAGGTTTCAGCAGAGATACATGGAAGACATTGTGAATGCGCATGGATGCTGGGAGGTCCAGGGCATATGAAACAGGGTTAACTTTGCGGATCACCGTGAAAGGACCAATAAACCGGGGAGCCAACTTATTACGTGGAACTTGCAAGTTTAAGTTTCTGGAGGAAAGCCATACCCTGTCCCCAACCTGGAAGGAGACCACTGGCATCCGTCTGCGTTTAACGTGGCACTGATAACGCTGGAACGAATTACTGAGGGCCCTCTGAACCTGTGCCCAGGTGGAGCGGTGTTGCTCGATATGCTAGTCCAGAGATGGAATCTGCTGCGACTGGAATGAGTCTGGGAGCAAACATGGCTGAAACCCGTAGTTGATGAGAAACGGGGAGCTCCCGGACAATGAATTAACCTCACAGTTCCTGGCGAATTCTGCCCATGGCAACAGGTCTGCCCAATTATCATGATGATCTGACACGAAACAGCGCAAGAATTGCTCCAATCCTTGATTGGCACACTCAGCGGCTCCATTGGTCTCGGGATGGTAGGCAGACGAAAAGGACAGCTTAATGCCCATCTGGTTACAAAATGCGTTCCAAAACCTGGACACAAATTGACTCCCACAGTCCGACTCCAGCACTCTAGGTACCCCATGCAACCGGAACACCTCTTTAGCAAAGACAACTGCCAGCTACTGGGCCGAGGGAAGGCCAGGAAGGGGCACAAAGTAGGCCATTTTAGAGAATCTATCAACCTGTAAACAGTTTGTTCGACTCACAGACACAGTGGTTTAGGATAAAAACACAGTTTTATTGAATTCATAATACAATAAGAACCCTCACAGGCCCTGTAGTATACAGGCAGTATAATACAGACACACGACAGGTTAATCTTACAATTGCCCACACAAGTCCAGTACAAATTAAAGGTACAAGCAGTATATACTGACACAGGTCAGGCAAGAGGAGTAAGTTTCCCAGGACTCTGGTACTGCAGGAGTTAAAGTTCATAAATGAGTGTAAACAGTACCAAGTGTGAAGGTACTGAGATAGCACTTCATAGAGAGCTTCAGGTCGCCCAAAGCTAGCAGAACAACGTGAACTGCAGAGTACAACACTACTGCTGGAGCAGTAACGGAGGCAACCACTTGCAACCGGCAGGAGCAGTAAATGGAGGACAAGCCAATGGCACACTACCGGAGCAATAACGGAGGCAGACACTTGCAACCGGTATCAGCGGTAACAGAGGACTAGGCCAAAGGCACACTGCCGGAGCAGTAACAGAGGCACACACTAGCAACCTGCAGGAGCAGTAAAAGGAGGATAAGCCAATGGTGACTACCGGAGCAATAAGGGAGGCAGACACTTGCAACTGGTATGAGTGGTAACGGAGGACTAAGCCAAAGGCACACTTCCGGAGCAGTAACGGAGGCACACACTAGCAACCTGCAGGAGCAGTAACGGAGGATAAGCCAATGGTAACTACCGGAGCAATAACGGAGGCAGACACTTGCAACTGGTATGAGTGGTAACGGAGCACTAGGCCAAAGGTACACTGCCTGAGCAGTAACGGAGGCAGACACAAGTGCTAGTAAGCAGTGTATTTGGATCGCCTGCAGTGTAAGAATGTCGCAGAGGCAACAACTAGCTGAAGAAGCAGGAATGTCAGTCAAGCCGGGTCGGTACACAGGAACAGGAACGTCAGCCAGGCCGGATCAGTACACGGGAGCAGGAACGTCAGCCAAGCTGGGTCGGTACACGGGAGCAGGAACATCAGCCAGGCTGGATCGATACACAGGAGCAGGCACTGAAGAGTAGTCAGGCAATCCGAGTACATAAAGGCCATACTGGGCGGGATCAACACAGGACAGCCAATGGGAGCACTACACAGGATAACTGACAGGAAAACAAAAACAAGGGATCACGGGCACCATGATACAACCACCATAAGGATGAAAGAGTAACCCCTAGACACTGGCAGTTCTCCCAGGAAATCAATGGATACGTGGGACCAAGGATGCTCACCGTTAGGTACTGGTTGGAGTAAGCCCACTGGGAGGTGTCTAGGGGATTTTGCACGAGCACAGGTGGTACAGGCTGCAGTGAATGCGGAGCAGTCGGCCCTTAGGGAAGGCCACCAAAATATTTGTGAAAGAGACCAAATTAATTGATCCCTCCCAATATGCCCAGAAGCCCGAGATGAATGGTAGGTTTCAAGCAAGCGGGTACGAAATGGCTCATCTACAAAACATTTGCCCACTGGGGTATCTGGGGGAACCGCAGCCTGGGTAGCCAGAATTTCTTCCCACAGTGGAGAAGTGATGCTAGTATGTAAGGTAGCCAAGATGCGATCAGGCTGAATGATGTGTACAGGAACCTCATCCTTATCCATCTCTGGCCCAAATTGCCTGGACAGGGCATCGGCCCTAACATTCTTGGAGCCAGGCAAGTAAGATACGATAAAGTTAAAGCAGGACAAAAACAAGGCCCATCTGGCTTGTTGTGAGGACAATCTCTTAGGTTCCAAAAGATTTGTCAGATTTTTGTGGTCTGTCAGGATTAATACAGGAGTTCTCGTACCTTCAAGCAAGTGACGCCATTCTTTCAGAGCGAGAATAATAGCCAGGAGTTCTCTGTCCCCAATTTCATAGTGACTCTGGGCACTAGACAGCTTTTTAGAGAAGAACCCACAGGGTCTCAGAGTACTCCCGGCTATTGGACGCTGTGACAGTACTGCCCCTACCCCAGTTTCAGAGGCATCAACCTCCAACATAAATGGAAGGGAAGGGTTGGGGTGGGACAGTACAGGAGCAGATGCGAAAGCGGACTTAAGGTTCTCAAAAGTATGGTCAGCTACCTCAGACCATTGGGACGGGTTGGCACCCTTGTGCGTGAGGTCAGACAGCGGTTTAACAATAGTGGAAAAGTTCTGAATAAACTTCCTATAATAATTCACAAACCCAAGAAAGCGCTGAATTGCTTTTAACCCTTTGGGTTGTGGCCATTGTAATACAGCTGCGAACTTCTCCTGATCCATAGCAATACCATCTCTAGAAATCAGCCTAAAAAAGGCACCATGGACTTGTGAAACTCGAATTTTTCAATCTTACAGAAGAGTTTATTCTTGCATAATCTGAGCAAGACTTCTGACACATCCTTGATGTGTTGAGACAGGCTAGACAAATGTATGAGTATATCATCTAGGTAGACTACTACGCAGGACTGTAGCATATCATGGAGGATATCGTTAATAAATTCTTGGAATACAGCGGGTGCGTTACATAGGCCAAAAGGCATGACTAGGTATTCGTAATGTCCAGATCTGGTATTAAGTGCTGTTTTCCACTTATCCCCAGTTCTTATTCTGATCAGGTTATATGCAGCTCGTAGGTCCAACTTAGTGAAAATAGAGGAACCTTTCAACCTGTCAAACAATTCGGTAATGAGTGGTATGGGATAGGCATTTTTGGACATTAATTTATTCAGTCCCCGGTAATCGATACAGGGTCTCAACTCGCCATTCTTCTTCTTGACAAAGAAAAAAAAACAGCACAATATAATGGATACAAGATAATTGTGGACTGCCGTAGCAGTAACGGAGACTGAGCAACTTGAGCACTGCCGTAGCAGTAACGGAGACCAGGCAACTTGGACACTGCTGTAGCAGTAATGGAGACTGAGTGACTTAAACTGCCGTAGCAGTAACGGAGACCAAGCATCCTTGTTATTCCTCAGCTTCTTGATGGCTTGTCTCTCAGCCCTTGTAATGTTGGAATATTTCTGAATACTGTTATCCATTGTATCCATAACATCATGGTGTAGTATTTTATTAAATGCCCCTATAGCTGTATTAGAAGTACTGGGGTAAAACAAACTCCTTATTTTAAATGGATTGTCTCTATGTTCATTCACATGAGTGGCATCCTTGAAATAATCTTGTAAGCGTAGCTTACGCGATAAACGGTACAATTCTATCTCAGTGTTGAACTTATTCAGCCTCTGAGTGGGTACAATGTTTAATCCCTTGTTGAGTACCCGAGTCTCTTCAATAGATAATTAATAGCTGGATAAGTTAAAAATCATTTGTTCTGTTGAACCGGTGCTGGAGGTGTTGCTGGGGGCTTGGCCGATTTTAGCCTTCTCTTCCCCCTCCTTGTCCTCTTTCTCCTGTGCGGCTCCTGGTTACTACCCCTAAACAATGTAAAGCAATAGAGACTAGTGATGATCGAGCACCCCAATGCTCGGGTGTTCGGGTGCTCTGGTCGAGCGCCCCCGGAGGCTCGAGTGCTCGGCCGAGCACCCGAGCCCCATTGAAGTCAATGGGAGGACTCGAGCATTACACCAGGCACCCCCTGCTCTGATGAGGGGAGGGTGCCTGGTTGATAGGAAAAGGTCAGAAAATGATGGAAACACCACAGAAATGGTTCAGGGACAGCATAGGGAGGATGTCTGGATGCATCTTGGACTCCAACGTCGCTGCTGGGAACGATGTTTCGCCCGTAGTACGCCATTTTTACAGACTGACCGTAAAACACACAAAAAGGAAGATAAAAACGACTTTAGGCGAAAAATTGTTACCAAACAGTATTTGCTGTATATTTACTTGTATATCATCTGCAAATTCTGCAAAAAATTTCATCGATTTTTCGGAACTGGTGCCATGAAACGTGCGCAGCGTAAAGCAGGTGTTCAACGTGGTTATGGCCCGGGTAAGGTACAGCATTCAGGAACGGAGGCCGCAGCTACCACAGGTTTTACAACATGTCCGTTTGCCCTTGTTAAGTCCAAAATTTATAGTCGGAACAGTGGGGTCTGATCCATTGAGTAAAAGTGACAAAGTGACTTAGTGGATGAAGCCAAGAACTACCTTCTGCTCTGTCGAACACCCCAGCCCTATTTAATTCAATGGGAGGACCTGAGGCACTCCGATACAACCTGTATATCACAAAATGGAGGGCCTCATTCACATTGTGGTACAATAGTTCAGGTAGTGGTCCAACACTCATAAAGCCTATGCACTAAGTGAAAGGGCTGCCAAAAATTAGACTGAAATGTCACTCCAATACACCCTTTATTACACATAAAGGAGGGCATCATACACACCCTTGAAAAATTAGGATTAATGGCCTGCTGGTGACCCTCTAAAACATTAGGGGCGAGGGCATGCTGCTAAGCTGACCATCTAAAACATTAGGAATGAGGGTCTGCTGCTGAGCCGACCATCTAAAACATTATGGGTGAGGGTCTGCTGCGGAGCTGACCATCCTAAACATTATATGCGAAGGCCCGCTAGTGAGCTGACGCTATAAAACATTATATGAGAGGGCCCGCTGGTGAGCTGACCTATACAAAAATTGTCAAACAGGGCCCGCTGGTGAGCTGGCCCTATATAAAAATTATATCACAGGGCCCACTGGTGAGCTGGCCCTATGTAAAAATTATATCACCGGGTATATGGAAGAGGAGGAGGAGGATGAGAAGATTAAGAGTCAACCATATACCCGTTTTTTGGGTGGAAGGGGTGAATGGGAATACAGAGTATTCCCATCATTGTAAATAACATATCTAAAGTGACTTTATGTTCACCCGGGGCTTTCCTCCAGTGGAGTGGAGAAGTCAGGGGAAATCCAGGCCTTGTTCATTTTTATAAGTGTCAACCTATCAGCATTTTCGGTGGAAAGGCGGCTACGCTTATCTGTTATGATGCCACCAGCAGCACTAAATACCCGCTCAGACAGAACGCTGGCGGCAGGGCAGGCCAGCACCTCCAAGGCGTAGAGTGCCAGTTCATACCACGTGTCCAGCTTGGACACCCAGTAGTTGTAAGACACAGAGGGATCATTGAGGACGCTGACACGGTCTGCTACGTACTCCTTCACCATCTTCCAAAACTTTTCCCTCCTTGTGACACTAGGCTGCGCATCAGGGTGAGGGTGCTGGCGGGGTGTCATGAAGGTGTCCCACGCCTTGGAGAGTGTTGCCCTGCCTTTGTCGGAACTGCTGTGTGCTCCCCTTTTCTCCCCTTCTCGGTTGGCCAAGGTAGCACGTACTCTGCCGCCAGCGTTGTCAGATGGAAAATTTTGGAGCAATTTTTCGACAAGAACCTTCTGGTATTGCACCATTTTGCTTGTCCTCTCCACCAGAGGAATGAGAGCTGAGAAATTCTCTTTGTAGCGGGGGTCCAGAAGGGTGAACACCCAGTAATCCATGTTGTCTAAAATGCGTATAACGCGTGGGTCACGGGAAAGGCAGCCTAACATAAAGTTAGCCATGTGTGCCAGAGTACCAACAGGCAAGATTTCGCTGTCCTCACCAGGAGGATGATTCTCAATATCCTCATCCTCTTCCTCCTCTTCTGCCCACCCACGCTGAAGAGATGGAACTAAAGTTCCATGGCTACCCTCTGTAGCGGAGGCAACCGTGTCTTCCTCCTCCTCCTCCTCCGCCTCCTCCAATTGTCGCTGAGAAGACGAAGTGAGGGTGCTCTGGCTATCACCTTGTGTAAGCTCTTCCTCCCGCATTTCCACCTCTTCCACATGCAAAGCGTCGGTTTTAATTGTGAGCAGCGAGCGTTTCAGTAGACACAGAAGTGGGATGGTTACACTGATAATAGCGTTATCACCGCTCACCATCTGTGTCGATTCCTCAAAATTGCGTAAAACCTCACAGAGGTCTGACATCCATTCCCACTCCTCACTTCTGATTAGAGGAAGTTGAACGGAGAGGCGACGACCGTGTAACAGCTGGTACTCCACTACTGCCCTCTGCTGCTCACAAAGCCGGGCCAACATGTGGAAGGTGGAGTTCCAGCACGTGCTCACGTCACACAGCAGCCGGTGAGCTGGCAATTGTAAGCGCTGCTGCAGCTTCAACAGGCCGGCTGAAGCTGTAGATGACTTACGGAAATGTGCACACACGCGGCGCACCTTCGTCAAGAGATCATGCAAATTGGGGTAGGTTTTTAGAAATCGCTGAACCACTAAATTAAATACATGCGCTAGGCATGGTACGTGTGTGAGCTTGCCGAGCTCCAAAGCCGCCACCAAGTTACGCCCATTATCACACACAACCATGCCTGGTTGCAGGTTGAGTGGCGAGAGCCACTGCTCGGTCTGGTGACTAATCCCCTGCAACAGCTCTGCGGCCGTGTGCTGTTTGTCCCCAAGGCAGATCAGCTTCAGCACGGCCTGTTGATGCTTCCCCACTGCAGTGCTACACTGCTTCCAGCTACCGGCTGATGGGTGAGTGGCGCTGCGCGCAGAGAATTCGGAGGTGGAAACGGAGGAGGAGGAGGAGGAGCCAATAACGTAGGTGCTGGTGGAAACCCTGATGGAGGTAGGGCCCGCAATCCTCGGCGTGGGTAGCACCTGTGCCATCCCAGGGTCCGAGTCGCTCCCAGCCTCCACGACATTCACCCAGTGTGCCATCAGGGAAATGTAGCGTCCCTGGCCACAAGCACTTGTCCATGTGTCAGTCGTTAAGTGGACCTTCCCAGTAACTGCGTTGGTCAGGGCACGGGTGATGTTAAGGGACACTTGGTGGTGTAAGGTGGGGACGGCACACCGGGAAAAGTAGTGGCGGCTGGGGACTGCATACCGAGGGACAGCTGCTGCCATCAGGCTGCGGAAGGACTCAGTCTCCACAAGCCTAAATGGCAGCATTTCGATGGCCAGTAATTTGGAAAGGTGTGAGGTTAGTGCTATGGCCTGTGGGTGGGTGGCTGGGTATTTTCGCTTGCGCTCAAATGCCTGGGGTAACGACATTTGGACGCTGCGCTGGGACAGGGAAGTGGATGTGGTCGCTGATGGTGCTTCAGATGGTACAGGTGCAAGGCGGGAGGTATGCGGGCCTGCGCCTTCGACAGGCGATTGGCCGGCACCGAAAACAGGGGAAGAGGAGGCGGTGGTGTGGCCTGCAGACACAGATTGGCGATCCGGGCGTTCCTCCCACTTATTACGGTGCTTGGATGCCATGTGTCGGATCATGCTGGTGGTGGTGAGGTTTCTAGTGTTGATGCCTCGGCTCATTCTGGTGTGGCACAGGTTGCAAACTACAATTTTTTTGTTGTCCGCACTTTCCTTAAAAAAACGCCATACCGCGGAACACCTAGCCCTTGGCAAGGGAGATTTACGCAAGGGGGTGCTCCGTGGAACATTTGCGGGCCGGTTTGGTGCGGTCCGCCTTCTTTCTTTAGCCACACCACTGCCTCTTCCAGCCTGTTGCGGTGCTGCAGATGGCTCACCCTCAGGACTGCTGTCATCGCTCGGCTCTCCACCTTCCCAGGTGGGGTCAGTGACCTCATCGTCCACCAAGTCCTCCTCCACTTCCTCACTCTGATCATCCTCCTCATTTCTTGATCCCACCACATACTCAGTCATTGACAACTGTGTATCATCCTCCTCATCAAGGTCTTGAGACAGTAATTGTGGTTGATTTGATGGCAACTGTGTCTCATAATCATCATCATCCACTTCCTTTGACCTTAAATGCCGTTCCCCTCTGTCATCTTCTTGTGATTGGGTACCCTCTAGAGGTTGTGAATCAGGGCACAAGATCTCATGTTCCTCTGCAAGCGTGCCTGGAGAGAGGTTCAAATCAAGGATTGGTGATGAGACGAGCTCCTCACTATATCCCAGTGTGGGATCACTTCTTTGGCCAGACCCTCTATGGTGGGAGGAAGGATGATCAGGGTGAGGATTATGTTGACCAGACTCTTGGCTAGTGAGAGTGGACTTGGTGGAAGACAGGGTGGTGCTTAACCGACTAGAAGCAGTATCAGCTGAAATCCAACCGACCACCTGTTCGCAGTGGTCTGACCTCGAGAGTGATGTCCTGCGACGCCCTGTAAACTGAGACATGAAGCTAGGTATGGTGGATGTCTTTCTGTCTTGTGCTCTGGCACCAGTCACAGTTTCTACGCGTCCTGACCCGCGCCCTGAACTATCAGGATCACGTCCACTTCCCCGTCCCTTTTTACCCGCCTTCTTCATATTACACGGAATATATGCCGCTAATCTGCGGCTAGGCACACTAAACAGAATGTGAAAATAATCTGCGGCTAGGCACACTAAACAGAATGTGACGCTAATCTGCGGCTATTTTCAGTGAACGGAATATGTGACGTTAATTTTAATATTTGCACACTAAACAGAATGTGAAAATAATCTGCGGCTAGGCACACTAAACAGAATGTGATGCTAATCTGCGGCTAGGCACAGTGAACGGAATATGTGACGTTAATTTTAATATTTGCACACTAAACAGAATGTGAAAATAATCTGCGGCTAGGCACACTAAACAGAATGTGACGCTAATCTGCGGCTATTTTCAGTGAACGGAATATGTGACGTTAATTTTAATATTTGCACACTAAACAGAATGTGAAAATAATCTGCGGCTAGGCACACTAAACAGAATGTGACGCTAATCTGCGGCTAGGCACAGTGAACGGAATATGTGACGTTAATTTTAATATTTGCACACTAAACAGAATGTGAAAATAATCTGCGGCTAGGCACACTAAACAGAATGTGACGCTAATCTGCGGCTAGGCACAGTGAACGGAATATGTGACGTTAATTTTAATATTTGCACACTAAACAGAATGTGAAAATAATCTGCGGCTAGGCACACTAAACAGAATGTGACGCTAATATGTGGCTATTTTCAGTGAACGGAATATGTGACGTTAATTTTAATATTTGCACACTAAACAGAATGTGCAAATAATCTGCGGCTAGGCACACTAAACAGAATGTGACGCTAATCTGCGGCTATTTTCAGTGAACGGAATATGTGACGTTAATTTTAAAATTTGCACACTAAACAGAATGTGAAAATAATCTGCGGCAAGGCACACTAAACAGAATGTGACGCTAATCTGCGGCTAGGCACAGTGAACGGAATATGTGACGTTAATTTTAATATTTGCACACTAAACAGAATGTGAAAATAATCTGCGGCTAGGCACACTAAACAGAATGTGACGCTAATCTGCGGCTAGGCACAGTGAACGGAATATGTGACGTTAATTTTAAAATTTGCACACTAAACAGAAAGTGAAAATAATCTGCGGCTAGGCACACTAAACAGAATGTGACGCTAATCTGCGGCTATTTTCAGTGAACGGAATATGTGACGTTAATTTTAAAATTTGCACACTAAACAGAATGTGAAAATAATCTGCGGCTAGGCACACTAAACAGAATATGACGCTAATCTGCGGCTATTTTCAGTGAACGGAATACGTGACGTTAATTTTAATATTTGCACACTAAACAGAATGTGAAAATAATCTGCGGCTAGGCACACTAAACAGAATGTGACGCTAATCTGCGGCTAGGCACAGTGAACTGAATATGTGACGTTAATTTTAATATTTGCACACTAAACAGAATGTGCAAATAATCTGCGGCTAGGCACACTAAACAGAATGTGACGCTAATCTGCGGCTATTTTCAGTGAACGGAATATGTGACGTTAATTTTAAAATTTGCACACTAAACAGAATGTGAAAATAATCTGCGGCTAGGCACACTAAACAGAATGTGACGCTAATCTGCGGCTAGGCACAGTGAACGGAATATGTGACGTTAATTTTAATATTTGCACACTAAACAGAATGTGAAAATAATCTGCGGCTAGGCACACTATTAAAATGGCCCTTTTTGTCGCTGCGTTGTACACTATTTGTCCCTGTGCACCTAGTACAATGTCACCTAAATATCCCCCCCCCACAAAAAAATATATGAAATTGTGCCCCCCCCAAACAAAATATAAATGCTGCCCCCACACACAACAGTCCTAAAAAGGACTTTTGGGTCTTGATATGGTGTTCCAACACTTTTATTCTCCCTACACTGACTTTCCCTTCCTATCCTCATCTCTCCCTGGCTAAGACTGAGCCGAACTCGCTGGTCGGGTGCTATACAGGTGCTATGCGGGTTCTGGCCAGCCAATCAGTGTAATGCCAGCAGCCAACATGGCTGCTGGCATTACACTGATGTCAGAGCCTCCCCGCACGTTCATTGGCTGCGCAGCAGCCGCGAAACGTGCGGGGAGGAGACCCGAACATGGCGGGCGAGCACATGCGGTACTCGTACGAGTACCGCCATGTGCCGAGCAGAGCGATGCTCGAGCCGAACCGAGCTTCGGCCGAGCATACTCGCTCATCACTAATAGAGACCTTATGTCCAAGCAACTCTGGTATCCAAAAGTAGTTTAAAATATGTTTTATTGGTGAGAAAGTTAAGCAGAATGTTATTGTTTGCTGTGTATAATAAATGTTCTGGGTAAAACTCCAACAGAGATTTAAAGTGACATAGGATGTTTTCCAGAAAATATTGTATTCATGTTATATATACTCAGTGGTTCAGTAATCCTGAGGCAAGCACTGAATGCAGTTCAGAGACATAGCACTAGAACGCCCAGAGCAGCGGTTCTCAACCTGTGGGTCACGACCCCTTTGGGGGTCGAATGACGATTTGCCAGGGGTCACCTAAAACCATCAGAAAATTGTTTTTTCATCTATTTTAATCTGAGACCGGGACTGACAGCACAGGCGCGCAGACAAGATGTCTGCGCTGGTGCCTGGATTCCGGCCTCAGAACAGTAAGGATTTCTTTATAATGGAGTAATTCAGTAATTACAGTGATGAAGAAGCAACAAAAATAATTTTACTGTTAGGGGTCACCACAACTTGGGAAATTTTATCAAAGGGTCGCGGCACTAGAAAGGTTGAGAACCGCTGGCCCAGAGTAAAGCAGCATCATTTATCTGTTTTTAGATAAAGACCACAAAATAAATGTGTTGCACCAGAACAAGCTCCGTCTCTTTATTCTAAAAATGCAACACACACGTGTGTGTGTGTGTATGTGTGTGTGTTTGTTGGGTGCGGGTGGGGGGTTGCAAGCCCATAGATCAGGCTGGCTGTCTAGTATAGTGCATATATTTATATGTGCAGGGGAAATAGCTTAAAGTGGACTATTATCTTTAGCTTGTATGTATATATATATATATATATATATATATATATATCATTGTGAAGAGTAGTGAAGAGAATGAACCGCACTCACAGGTCTTGTTGATGAATTTATTAATCAATGTTTCGA
Organism: Rhinophrynus dorsalis; assembly: GCA_037306005.1. Lineage (NCBI taxonomy): Eukaryota > Metazoa > Chordata > Amphibia > Anura > Rhinophrynidae > Rhinophrynus > Rhinophrynus dorsalis. The sequence continues at coordinate 105,254,852 of CM074720.1, forward strand.
CCCAATCAAGCATCACAAAGACCCTTGTTTACTTTGAAATGTTGATTAATAAATCAGCACTTTGACTGAATCACCAACAAGACCTGTGAGTTCGGTTCATTCTCTTCAATATTACATCCTATTTTCTCCATGACTGGCACCCAGGCAATTTTTCTTTATATACAGTGAGTGCTCTGCTGATTGACAATATATATATATATATATATATATATATATATATATATATATATATATATATCACTGGCGTAACAATAGGGGTCGCAGCGGTCGCACCTGCGACCGGGCCCGTCACTCCAGGGGCCCGGCCACTGCCTGCGACCCCCTCGCCCGCAGCAGTCACTTACCTGAGCTCCCACTCGGTGCACCGCTGTAGTAATACAGAGCGCTGGGAGATGACATCATCTCCCAGCCTCTGCATTACTACAGCGGCGCGCGGGAGCTCCGGTTGCAGGGATCTGTGCCGAAGGAGGCACAGATCTGTAAAGACTCTCCGCTAGACCACCAGGGACTGGAGGTAGGGAAAATGTGGAGATGGAAGGGGGCATTGTGGAGATGGAAGGGGGCATTGTGGAGATGAAGGGGACATTGTGGAAGGGGGGCATTGTGGAGATGAAGGGGGGCATTGTGGAAGGGGACATTGTGGAAGGGGGCATTGTGGAGATGAAGGGGGGCATTGTGGAGATGAAGGGGACATTGTGGAGATGGAAGGGGGCATTGTGGAGATGAAGGGGGACATTGTGGAAGGGGGGCATTGTGGAGATGAAGGGGGACATTGGGGAAGGGGGGGATTGTGGAGATGAAGGGGGACATTGTGGAAGGGGGCATTGTGGAGATGAAGGGGGATTGTGGAAGAGGGGCATTGTGGAGATGAAGGGGGCATTGTGGAGATGAAGGGGGCCATTGTGGAAGGGGCATTGTGGAGATGGAAGGGGGCATTGTGGAGATGAAGGGGGCATTGTGGAGATGGAAGGGGCATTGTGGAGATGAGATGAAGGGGGCATTGTGGAAGGGGCATTGTGGAGATGAAGGGGGCATTGTGGAGATGAAGGGGGCATTGTGGAAGGGGCATTGTGGAGATGAAGGGGGCATTGTGGAAGGGGCATTGTGGAGATAAAGGGGGCAATGTGGAGATGAAGGGGGCATTGTGGAAGGGGCAATGTGGATGAGGGGGCCAATGTGGGTGGGGGGGCCCCATGGCAATTCTTGCACCAGGGCCCGGTGGCTTCTAGTTACGCCTCTGATATATATATATATATATATATATATATATATATATATATATATATAATATATTATGTAGTAATTATCTAGGGAAGGGAGTTACTGATAAGGAAATGAAAAGAATTGCTGTAACTCTGGAGCACACTAACTGCACGAAAGGAGACAAAGTTCCAAAATTCCCACTAATTTAGATTGCATTTTTAATCTCTCAAATTATAATTACAAAGTTGATGAGGCTGAAAAAAAGACATGTGTCCATCGAGATCAGCCCATAGCCCATGGATCTAATGGAAGGCAACCCCCTGCCCCCCATTGAAGCCATTTCCAATTAAGCATCAAGTGGGTAAAAATTCCCTTCCTGGCTCTAAAAGGCAGTTGGATATTTCACTGGCACAACATCCTATCTGCTTTGAATCCAGCTGTCGTAGTTCTCAATATTATTCTGAGCTAGAAAGGTATATATTTTTAAAAGCAACTATAGTATCTGCAAACACAGCTTTACTGCCCTTACTGTAAAAATGTCATACATTTGTTTTGTCATTAATTAATGGATGTCCTTTTGGTTTTGCTCAGCTCTTTGAATACATTTTTCCTCAGAAAGTTATTTGTTTTGAACTCAAATATATTTGTAAATGGTATTCATATGACCTTAGATATCTATTTTCTGATTTAACCAAACCCAGTTTGGCTAGTCTCTCTTTATAGCTTAGATCCTCCAATCCTTTTATCAATTTTGCTGCATATCTCTGCACTTTTTCCAGTTCAATATTTTTTTTACTGGTTCCCAAAACTGTTTTCTATATTCTAGATGAGGCCTAACCAAGGATATATATAGAGAGGTAGAATTATATTTGCATCTAGTGCATCTATACCCTTTTTTATGCACGGTACTACCCTCTTGATTCTTGCAGAGGTTGGGAGACAGAGCACACAGTTGTGTAGTCTATTGTTTATCAGTCCTAAATCTATCTCTAACCAGGATTCCCCAAGTATTTTCCAATTTAGATATATGTAGCACTAGTGTAAAAGCTGTGTACATGGGCCAAGGTCCGGGTAATGTTAACCCTTTGAGTGCCAGAGGGGTATGCAACGCATTGCTTTGCAATGCGTTGCGTACCCCTCTGGCATGCAAAGGGTTAAGCTCACCGCTACCGCACTGCTCCACGCGATGCAATCGTGTGCAGTAGAGACTGCCCAAACGTGGGCAGTCTCTACTGCGCATGACTGCATCATGACAAACATCCTAGAAAATTATTATATAGGATGTTTGGTTGTAGCCCAAATGCATTACTTTACCTTTATTTATATTAAACTGCATCTGCCACTTTTTCACCCATTAACTCAATTTAACCAAATCATTCTGCAGAGGAAAAAAAAACTCCCACTATGCATGTATAGCCTTACACCGTTTAGTCTAATCATCAAAGATAGAGACACTACTTTCAATACTCACTTCAAGATCATTAATAAACAATGAACCAAACCCAGTCCTGAGCTCCACTTATAAATTTAGATCCAACTGAAAAGTTTAATTTTACAACTCTCTGCAGCCTATGATCTAACCGTTTTTTTTTATCCATGCACAGATATCACCTCCCAGTCTGAATAAGCTGACCATATGTACCGTTTTAAATGGGGCAGTCCCGTTTTTTTTATATTTTAGAACTGTTCCGTCGTTTTATGATTTTGTCCCATTTTTAATTAGCCACCCGGCTTCTGATGCACGCAGCCCGCATCATAAAAGCAGAAGCGCCGCTGCGAAGCGCTGTGCAAGCATCATGAGGACTGAATTATTTAAAGGTATGGATGGCTATATGTGCCCCGCCTTCCTCTATTCTATAACCCTCTCCTTTCCTGGCTTCCTAGACTGTCACACTGCACTGCAGCCAATGAGAGAGGAGTGCTTGATACTCATCATCTCTCATTGGTTACCTGTTCTGAGGCACAGCGCTGTTGCTCAGGGTCTGGAGCAGATCAGATGCCTGAGAAGAACAGATGTCACATTCTGACAGACATTGCGTGCTTCGCGACAAGGAGGATTCCAGTCAGGAGTGGACTCAGGACTCAAGCCAGCAAACAACAGCCAGCACTCCAGTCCAGCATCGGTGACATTGATTCACTTCAGTGACGTGAGTCACCTCATTCAGCTCATCAGCCTGCTCGCTCCTGCTGCCCAGCATGTCACTTGACACTGTCCCACCGGCCTGTTAAGACAAGTGAGTCAATCACTCAGTGTGAAAGTTGTTTCAAGTTTTAAAACATCGCAAAAGTTAAAAAAAAATGTCAGACTCATATATCTCATAGTCATATGTCCACAGTCACACATGGTTGAAGCATAACCTCCATGTCGCTGTGTGTGCTTGTTCTATGAAATTTATTTAGTTTAATCAAAAACCTACCAAATGAAATGCTGGACTTGAGTATAACCTAATTTACTGTTTGTTAGCTTAATTCTCAGTTCACAGATATCTGCATGCAGTCATGCAGATCAAGACAAATACCTGTCATACATTTTTATTAATGGCACAATGCACTTTGTGAGAAAGAAACAACACAATCAATACTGTATGCCTTACATTCCATGGGGGAGAGGTGGGTCACTGACTACAATAACAATTCATTCTATGTTAGAATGTGAGAGTAACAGCTCTGGTTCATGACAGTTATGTTCTTAAACTGTCCTGAACTAGCTGTTACTATCACATTCTGCATAGAATTGTTATTGTAGTCAGTGACTCACCTCTCCCATAGAAAGAATGTAACATAAGTTATGTTACATTCTATGGGGAGAGGTGAGTCACTGACTACAATAACAATTAATTCTATGTTAGAATGTGATAGTAACAGCTGTAGTTCATGATAGTTATGTATGTTACTTGTCAGTGACTCACCTAGGTAGACAGCATTCTTATGTTTCTGGCTACGTAGATGTTGATTGACGCTATTGCTACACCTCGCTGATAGAATGTATTGTTAGCTCAATATGTTTATAATCAGACATGTAATAAAACATTTGTTATTGTCTTCCTTTCATGATAAATAAACATTGAATGTTATATTACAAAACCCCGTCCCATTTTTGTCTCAAGGAAATATGGTAAGCCTGAGTCTGAAGCATTTTAATTTATGCAATAATCCGCACAGTACCAAAGACTTTTTCAGAACCCAAGCATACTATGTCAACAGCTATACCCTTATCCAAGTTATAACTTACCCTTTCATAGAATGCAAGTAAATTAGTGACATCCTCTATTCTTCATAAAGCTATGCTGACCTACTAATAATGTTGTTCATTACATAGTACTGAATATTTTTGGATAATAACCATTCTAATACCTTACCCACTATGTAAATAAAGCTCACAGATATATAGCTCCCAGTTTAGATTGTGTCCCCCTTTTTAATAACTGTATTACGTATGCATTCATCCACTCACAGGACACTATGCCTGATGATAGTGAATCAATAAATATTAAGTATAATGGTTTTGCTATTACTCAGTTCTTAAGTACCCTTCTTATCTTTGAAGATTACATTCCATTAAATATCATTCAATACATTGTAAAATTTTAGCATTTTAAAATTATCGTTTTAAAAGTTGAATGTTTTGGTTAAACCCGTTAATGGATCTCTCATAGCAAATTTTAAAGGATATCTTATTATGGTTACTGCTGCCCAAATGTTCCCTTTCCTATATATTGTATACCATTTCAGAATCATTTGTGACCACTAGGTCCAGCAAGGCCTCACTTCTAGGTTAATCATCTTCTAGTTGGAACACAGAATTGTCATAATCATACTTACATGCTGTATGTCATATTTCTCCAGTCAATTTCAGGGTAGACAAAATATCCCATTACGATGGCATTTCCTGACTGAGAAGCCTTTTCCATTTTCAGTAATAGCTGAACTTCTTCAAACTACCAATTATTAGGTGGCTTGTAGGTAATGACAGATACAATGGACACATTAAAGAGAAGAAAAGATGCATTTCTAGAGGAAGGGAACATACTGAGTTATACTGTGTATTAGTAGGTAAAACAGGAAGTTCTGATAAACAGAGCAATACCCATTTAGGAGTCTGGAAGGCTTATATAGTTCTTGTTTTCGTGGAAAAACTGTGGAAAAGGTTGAACTTGATGGACTTGTGTCTTTTTTCAACCTGATTTACTATGTAACTATATAACTATAAATTCTCATTAACATATATTTATTATATATGCAATTAATGTTTTTATTTCAACCCACAGGTCAGTTTCACCAAACCTTTCATTAATATTTTCTCTAATACTAGGCATTCTTCCTATGGTATCCTATTGACATTTCGCCAGGTCTTGGGCGATCATGAAAACAGAGCATTAAAAATTACACCTGAATCAATTGGGCAGCGTGAGAATGTTGCCCCAATCAAAAAAGCGACATACTCACGTTGTCCAATTAAAGGTTGCATTATTTTGTTCTGTCTTGTCCTGCCTTGGGGTTTGCACCTCATTCGCCATTATAGTGTCCCAGCACTATCCCAGCACATCGTCCCTCTCCCCTGCACTACGTACCTCACTTCCCCCTCTGCACCACCCGCAGCGAATATCACCTTTTTTCTGAGGTTAGATCCATTTATTCATATATCCTGTTGACACTCTCCTGCTTTCTGCCAAACTTAAGATTCCAAAACAGCGCAGTCTAGCAGTAATGACAATATGGGCTCAGCATGATGATCTTGTAGGACACCATAACATGATTAACTCTCATGTGGCATAAAGGTCACCTTCTCATGAACATATATCATTCAACTTTATATGCAGAGGCAGAGAAGGACATGAGGTACATCATGCAGGGGAGAGGGACCATGTGCTGGGACACTATACTGGTGAATGAAGTACAAGCCACAGGACAGGAGGACGTGACAGAACAGACTTAATGCAACCTTTAAGCGGACAACATGAGAATGTCTCCTTTTGATTGGGGCAACATTCTCATGTCACCCATTTGATTCAGGTGTCATTTTTAATGCGCCATTTACATGGCCACTTAAGATATGGCGACATTTCCATATTGAAGTGCATCATATATAGGTACACCCCCCTCCTCTTTTATTATCCATGTCCTTCCAAGTTGTTTACAACTTTGAAAGAGTTTTTGTTGGTTACAGTGATGCTGCAGATGATGCCAAGATCTTTTCTCCTTAACTTTAGACTGCGTGTGGCTAGCTTTATATAAATTTGACCTGCTACAAATATGGCCAGTATACAGAAAATAGAAAACATGTATGTAATCATTTTTCACATGTTCATATACATGGATCTGTAGAGAGTAAAGACACATTGGTGGAGATGTACTAAAGGTCGAAGAGAGCTCTGGATGGTGATGTCCTGTCAGATCAGTGTCAAAGGTACATCAACAGTATGCACTAATGTGTCATCAACATCATATCCCCATCAATTCGACAGTAATCTGTCCACATCTACATTAATCAGACATACCTTCAACAGTTTTATGAATTTTTACTTATCACATCGACAATGGCCTATTTCTATATGGAAATGGAGGATAATGAGCCATTATCGTATTCGTGTAGGTGTGTTTATATGTTAATGTGGCTGTTCACCACATGCACTAAGCTATAATAGCTTCCTATGGTGTCGGAGTTCACAGTCCCAACTTCACCTACTTGAGGTTGGCAATGCTAGTATCTCCCTGTAGTTTCCTATGCAGTAATATCTCTCAGTCAATCATAAGCATGGAGGGTTGTCAAACTACTCGCAATGTTGACAGATGCTCTCCCTTACACATCACCAGTAGTAGACAACCTTGAAGTCAGAGAGCCCTGCATCATTTTTCATTGTTATATTTGTTGCTCATTCCCAAGGGAACAAGGCTGGGGGTCAGGCACATCCATGGGGATTTGTGGCTACAAGCTGCCCTCCAGCCTTGTTCCCTTGCCCACTGGTAGTCATTAGTGATGAGCGAGCACCCCAATGCTCGGGTGTTCGGGTGCTCTGACCGAGCACCCCCTGAGGCTCGAGTGCTCGGCCGAGCACCCGAGCCCCATTGAAGTCAATGGGAGGACTCGAGCATTACACCAGGCACCCCCTGCTCTGATGAGGGGAGGGTGCCTGGTCCATAGGAAAAGGGCAGAAAAGGATGGAAACACCACAGAAATGGTTCAGGGACAGCATAGGGAGGATGTCTGGATGCATCTTGGACTCCAACATCGCTGCTGGGAACGATCTTTCGCCCGTAGTACGCCATTTTTACAGACTGACCATAAAACACACAAAAAGGAAACTAAAAACGACTTTAGGCGAAAAATTGTTACCAAACAATATTTGCTGTATATTTACTTGTATATCATCTGCAAATTCTCCCAAAAATTTCCTTGATTTTCTGAAGTGAGGCCATGATTAAGAGGGAAACGTGCGCAGAGGCAAATTATCCCAAAAATTTCCTTGATTTTCTGAAGTGAGGCCATGATTAAGAGGGAAACGTGCGCAGAGGCAAATTATCCCAAAAATTTCCTTGATTTTCTGAAGTGAGGCCATGATTAAGAGGGAAACGTGCGCAGAGGCAAATTATCCCAAAAATTTCCTTGATTTTCTGAAGTGAGGCCATGATTAAGAGGGAAACGTGCGCAGAGGCAAATTATCCCAAAAATTTCCTTGATTTTATTGAACTGAGGCCATGATTAAGAGGGAAACGTGCGCTGAGCTGACCATCTAAAACATTATGGGTGAGGGTCTGCTGCAGAGCTGACCATCCTAAACATTATATGCGAAGGCCCGCTAGTGAGCTGACGCTATAAAACATTATATGCGAAGGCCCGCTAGTGAGCTGACGCTATAAAACATTATATGCGAAGGCCCGCTAGTGAGCTGACGCTATAAAACATTATATGAGAGGGCCCGCTAGAGAGCTGACCCAATAAAACATTATATGAGAAGGCCCGCTGGTGAGCTGACCTATATAAAAATTGTCAAACAGGGCCCGCTGGTGAGCTGGCCCTATATAAAAATTACATCACAGGGCCCGCTGGTGAGCTGGCCCTATATAAAAATTATAGCACAGGGCATATGGAAGAGGAGGAGGAGGATGAGAAGATTAAGAGTCAACCATATACCCGTTTTTTGGGTGGAAGGGGTGAATGGGAATACAGAGTATTCCCATCATTGTAAATAATATATGTAAAGTGAGTTTATGTTCCGCCGGGGCTTTCCTCCAGTGGAGTGGAGAAGTCAGGGGAAATCCAGGCCTTGTTCATTTTTATAAGTGTCAACCTATCAGCATTGTCGGTGGAAAGGCGGATACGCTTATCTGTTATGATGCCACCAGCAGCACTAAATACCCGCTCAGACAGAACGCTGGCGGCAGGGCAGGCCAGCACCTCCAAAGCGTAGAGTGCCAGTTCATACCACGTGTCCAGCTTGGACACCCAGTAGTTGTAAGGCACAGAGGGATCATTGAGGACGCTGACACGGTCTGCTACGTACTCCTTCACCATCTTCCAAAACTTTTCCCTCCTTGTGACACTAGGCTGCGCATCAGGGTGAGGGTGCTGGCGGGGTGTCATGAAGGTGTCCCACGCCTTGGAGAGTGTTGCCCTGCCTTTCTCGGAACTGCTGTGTGCTCCCCTTTTCTCCCCTTCTCGGTTGGCCAAGGTAGCACGTACTCTGCCGCCAGCGTTGTCAGATGGAAAATTTTGGAGCAATTTTTCAACAAGAACCTTCTGGTATTGCACCATTTTGCTTGTCCTCTCCACCGGAGGAATGAGAGATGAGAAATTCTCTTTGTAGCGGGGGTCCAGAAGGGTGAACACCCAGTAATCCGTGTTGTCTAAAATGCGTACAACGCGTGGGTCACGGGAAAGGCAGCCTAACATAAAGTCAGCCATGTGTACCAACAGTCAAGATTTCGCTGTCCTCACCAGGAGGATGACTCTCAATATCCTCATCCTCTTCCTCCTCTTCTGCCCACCCACGCTGAAGAGATGGAACTAAAGTTCCATGGCTACCCTCTGTAGCGGAGGCAACCGTGTCTTCCTCCTCCTCCTCCTCCTCCTCCTCCGCCTCCTCCAATTGTCGCTGAGAAGACGAAGTGAGGGTGCTCTGGCTATCACCTTGTGTAAGCTCTTCCTCCCCCATTTCCACCTCTTCCACATGCAAAGCGTCGGTTTTAATTGTGAGCAGCGAGCGTTTCAGTAGACACAGAAGTGGGATGGTTACACTGATAATAGCGTTATCGCCGCTCACCATCTGTGTCGATTCCTCAAAATTGCGTAAAACCTCGCAGAGGTCTGACATCCATTCCCACTCCTCACTTCTGATTACAGGAAGTTGAACGGAGAGGCGACGACCGTGTAACAGCTGGTACTCCACTACTGCCCTCTGCTGCTCACAAAGCCGGGCCAACATGTGGAAGGTGGAGTTCCAGCGCGTGCTCACGTCACACAGCAGCCAGTGAGCTGGCAATTGTAAGCGCTGCTGCAGCTTCAACAGGCCGGCCGAAGCTGTAGATGACTTACGGAAATGTGCACACACGCGGCGCACCTTGGTCAAGAGATCATGCACATTGGGGTAGGTTTTTAGAAATCGCTGAACCACTAAATTAAATACATGCGCTAGGCATGGTACGTGTGTGAGCTTGCCGAGCTCCAAAGCCGCCACCAAGTTACGCCCATTATCACACACAACCATGCCTGGTTGCAGGTTGAGTGGCAAGAGCCACTGCTCGGTCTGGTGACTAATCCCCTGCAACAGCTCTGAGGCCGTGTGCTGTTTGTCCCCAAGGCAGATCAGCTTCAGCACGGCCTGTTGACGCTTCCCCACTGCAGTGCAACACTGCTTCCAGCTACTGGCTGATGGGGGAGTGGCGCTGCGTGTAGAGAATTCGGAGGTGGAAACGGAGGAGGAGGAGCCAATAACGTAGGTGCTGGCGGAAACCCTGATGGAGGTAGGGCCCGCAATCCTCGGCGTGGGTAGCACCCGTGCCATCCCAGGGTCCGAGTCGCTCCCAGCCTCCACGACATTCACCCAGTGTGCCGTCAGGGAAATGTAGTGTCCCTGGCCACAAGCACTTGTCCATGTGTCAGTCGTTAAGTGGACCTTCCCAGTAACTGCGTTGGTCAGGGCACGGGTGATGTTACGGGACACATGGTGGTGTAATGCGGGGATGGCACACCGGGAAAAGTAGTGGCGGCTGGGGACCGCGTACCGAGGGACAGCTGCTGCCATCAGGCTGCGGAAGGACTCAGTGTCCACAAGCCTAAATGGCAGCATTTCGATGGCCAGTAATTTGGAAAGGTGTGAGGTTAGTGCTATGGCCTGTGGGTGGGTGGCTGGGTATTTTCTCTTGCGCTCAAATGCCTGGGGTAACGACATTTGGACGCTGTGCTGGGACAGGGAAGTGGATGTGGTCGCTGATGGTGCTTCAGATGGTACAGGTGCAGGGCGGGAGGTATGCGGGCCTGCGCCTTCGACAGGCGATTGGCCGGCACCGAAAACAGGGGAAGAGGAGGCAGTGGTGTGGCCTGCAGACACAGATGGGCGATCCAGGCGTTCCTCCCACTTACTACGGTGCTTGGATGCCATGTGTCGGATCATGCTGGTGGTGGTGAGGTTTCTAGTGTTCATGCCTCGGCTCATTCTGGTGTGGCACAGGTTGCAAACTACAATTCTTTTGTCGTCCGCACTTTCCTTAAAAAAACGCCATACCGCGGAACACCTACCCTTTGGCAAGGGAGATTTACGCAAGGGGGTGCTCCGTGGAACATTTGCGGGCCGGTTTGGTGCGGTCCGCATTCTTTCTGTAGCCACACCACTGCCTCTTCCAGCCTGTTGCGGTGCTGCAGATGGCTCACCCTCAGGACTGCTGTCATCGCTCGGCTCTACACCTTCCCAGGTGGGGTCAGTGACCTCATCGTCCACCAAGTCCTCCTCCACTTCCTCACTCTGATCATCCTCCCCATGTCTTGATCCCACCACATACTCAGTCATTGACAACTGTATAACATTCTCCTCAACAAGGTCTTGAGACGGTAATAGTGGTTGATTTAATGGCAACTGTGTCTCATCATCATCATCATCATCCACTACTTCCTTTGACCTTAAATGCCGTTCACATCTGTCATCTTCTTGTGATTGGGTACCCTCTAGAGGTTGTGAATCAGGGCACAAGATGTCATGTTCCTCTGCAAGCGTGCTTGGAGAGAGGGTCAAATGAAGGATTGGTGATGAGACGAGCTCCTCACTATATCCCAGTGTGGGATCACTTCTTTGACCAGACCGTCTATGGTGGGAGGAAGGATGATCAGAGTGAGTATTATTTTGACCAGACTCTTGGCTACTGAGAGTGGACTTGGTGGAAGACAGGGTGGTGCTTAACCGACTGGAAGCAGTATCAGCTGTCATCCAACCGACCACCTGTTCGCAGTGGTCGGACCTCGAGAGTGATGTCCTGCGACGCCCTGTAAAATTAGACATGAAGCTAGGTATGGTGGATGTCTTTCTTTCTTGTGCTCTGGTACCAGGCACAGTTTCTCCGCGTCCTGACCCGCGCCCTGAACTATCAGGATCACGTCCACTTCCCCGTCCCTTTTTACCCGCCTTCTTCATCTTACACGGAATATGTGACTTTAATATTTGAGTTTGAAAACTTAACAGTATTTCTTCCTATTCTGCAACTGTGCAGAGTACACAGAATAGGCTGCTAAACTGCGGTGACACACACTGAATGGAATATGTGACTTTAATATTTTACTTTGAAGACTTAACAGTATTTCTTCCTATTCTGCAACTGTGCAGAGTACACAGAATAGGCTGCTAAACTGCGGTGACACACACTGAATGGAATATGTGACTTTAATATTTGAGTTTGAAAACTTAACAGTATTTCTTCCTATTCTGCAACTGTGCAGAGTACACAGAATAGGCTGCTAAACTGCGGTGACACACACTGAATGGAATATGTGACTTTAATATTTGAGTTTGAAAACTTAACAGTATTTCTTCCTATTCTGCAACTGTGCAGAGTACACAGAATAGGCTGCTAAACTGCGGTGACACACACTGAATGGAATATGTGACTTTAATATTTGAGTTTGAAAACTTAACAGTATTTCTTCCTATTCTGCAACTGTGCAGAGTACACAGAATAGGCTGCTAAACTGCGGTGACACACACTGAATGGAATATGTGACTTTAATATTTGAGTTTGAAAACTTAACAGTATTTCTTCCTATTCTGCAACTGTGCAGAGTACACAGAATAGGCTGCTAAACTGCGGTGACACACACTGAATGGAATATGTGACTTTAATATTTTACTTTGAAGACTTAACAGTATTTCTTCCTATTCTGCAACTGTGCAGAGTACACAGAATAGGCTGCTAAACTGCGGTGACACACACTGAATGGAATATGTGACTTTAATATTTGAGTTTGAAAACTTAACAGTATTTCTTCCTATTCTGCAACTGTGCAGAGTACACAGAATAGGCTGCTAAACTGCGGTGACACACACTGAATGGAATATGTGACTTTAGTATTTGAGTTTGAAAACTTAACAGTATTTCTTCCTATTCTGCAACTGTGCAGAGTACACAGAATAGGCTGCTAAACTGCGGTGACACACACTGAATGGAATATGTGACTTTAATATTTTACTTTGAAGACTTAACAGTATTTCTTCCTATTCTGCAACTGTGCAGAGTACACAGAATAGGCTGCTAAACTGCGGTGACACACACTGAATGGAATATGTGACTTTAATATTTGAGTTTGAAAACTTAACAGTATTTCTTCCTATTCTGCAACTGTGCAGAGTACACAGAATAGGCTGCTAAACTGCGGTGACACACACTGAATGGAATATGTGACTTTAATATTTGAGTTTGAAAACTTAACAGTATTTCTTCCTATTCTGCAACTGTGCAGAGTACACAGAATAGGCTGCTAAACTGCGGTGACACACACTGAATGGAATATGTGACTTTAATATTTTACTTTGAAGACTTAACAGTATTTCTTCCTATTCTGCAACTGTGCAGAGTACACAGAATAGGCTGCTAAACTGCGGTGACACACACTGAATGGAATATGTGACTTTAATATTTGAGTTTGAAAACTTAACAGTATTTCTTCCTATTCTGCAACTGTGCAGAGTACACAGAATAGGCTGCTAAACTGCGGTGACACACACTGAATGGAATATGTGACTTTAATATTTGAGTTTGAAAACTTAACAGTATTTCTTCCTATTCTGCAACTGTGCAGAGTACACAGAATAGGCTGCTAAACTGCGGTGACACACACTGAATGGAATATGTGACTTTAATATTTGAGTTTGAAAACTTAACAGTATTTCTTCCTATTCTGCAACTGTGCAGAGTACACAGAATAGGCTGCTAAACTGCGGTGACACACACTGAATGGAATATGTGACTTTAATATTTTACTTTGAAGACTTAACAGTATTTCTTCCTATTCTGCAACTGTGCAGAGTACACAGAATAGGCTGCTAAACTGCGGTGACACACACTGAATGGAATATGTGACTTTAATATTTGAGTTTGAAAACTTAACAGTATTTCTTCCTATTCTGCAACTGTGCAGAGTACACAGAATAGGCTGCTAAACTGCGGTGACGCACACTGAATGGAATATGTGACTTTAATATTTGAGTTTGAAAACTTAACAGTATTTCTTCCTATTCTGCAACTGTGCACAGTACACAGAATGTGCTGCTAAACTGCGGTGACGCACACTGAATGGAATATGTGACTTTGATATTTTACTTTGAAGACTTAACAGTATTTCTTCCTATTCTGCAACTCTGCACAGTACACAGAATGTGCTGCTAAACTGCGGCGACGCACACTGAATGGAATATGTGACTTTGATATTTTACAGTTTGAAGACTTAACAGTATTTCTTCCTATTCTGCAACTCTGCACAGTCCATAGAATGTGCTGCTAAACTGCGGCGAAGCACACTGAATGGAATATGTGACTTTGATATTTTAGTTTGAAGACTTAACAGTATTTCTTCCTATTCTGCAACTCTGCACAGTACACAGAATGTGCTGCTAAACTGCGGCGACGCACACTGAATGGAATATGTGACTTTGATATTTTAGTTTGAAGACTTAACAGAATGTGCTCTAATCTGCAACTTTGCACACTAAACAGAATGTGCTCTAATCTGCAACTTTGCACACTAAACAGAATGTGCTCTAATCTGCAACTGTGCACACTAAACAGAATGTGCTCTAATCTGCAACTTTGCACACTAAACAGAATATATGTTTTTTTTTTTTTGTTTTTTTTTTCCCCCCACACAAAATAACCTGCTGCCCCCACACACAGTAGTCCTAAAAAGGACTTTTGGTTCTTTTTTTTTCACAATTTTGCTTTTTTTCTCCCTACACTGACTTTCCCTTCCTATCCTCATCTCTCCCTGGCTAAGACTGAGCCAAACTCGCTGGTCAGGTGCTATACAGCACCCGACCACGGGTTCTGGCCAGCCAATCAGTGTAATGCCAGCAGCCAACATGGCTGCTGGCATTACACCGATGTCAGAGCCTCCCTGCACGTTTATTGGCTGCGCAGCAGCCGCAAAACGTGCGGGGAGGAGACCCGAACATGGCGGGCGAGCACATGCGGTACTCGTACGAGTACCGCCATGTGACGAGCAGAGCGATGCTCGAGCCGATCCGAGCATCGGCCGAGCATGCTCGCTCAACACTAGTAGTCATAGAACCCCATGTACACTGCCTGGCCCCCCACACTTGTTTTGTTGCCCACTGGTAGCCACATATCATCATTTACACTGATACCCCCCAGCCTTGTTCCCTTGCCTACTAGTTACCACAAATCCCCATAGACACTGATTGGGCAAGGAAACAAGGCTGGGAGGTGTTAGTCTTTGTATGTGGGGCTAACACACAGTGGCAATGTTCCCCATTCTCCTGGAAAAATGCTTATGTTCAACATGCTGCCTCAAAAATGCTTATGTTTGATATGCTACCCCTTCTCCACAATACTTATGTTTAACATGCTACCCCCTCCGTACAATGCTTAAGTTTGACATGCTGCCCCCCCCAATGCTTATGATCGACATGCTGCCCCTCCACAATGCTTAGCTTTTGTGTGTACATATAAAAATACACAGTGCAGAATCTCTTAATCCTGTTCTATGTGCTTTTTTTTTTTTTTTTTTAAAGAAAGTCAGACCTCGTGGGGCACATTAGAACCCCTCAGAATGTCCCCCTGGCACTGATCACCTATCCAATAGCATTTGTGATGGATGTGGTGACCAGCAAGATCACTACCTTCCTCTACCTTTTCCTGTTCAACTATCACGGTGCCCGTGATCTTTTCTGTCACTCTCGCTTGAGGTGCTCTCCTATTGGCTGAGCCTGTTTGGCCTGCCCATTGTGACCTTTTTATGCCTGGCCTTTGGCACCTGTCAGGTGCCCTTACGTGGTGTTCCTGAGCCAGTGTTGCTGTTGCTGTGTTCCTGATTCCTGTGTACCAATTTGGCCTGTTTTGACTACGTGTTCCTGCTCCGTGATCTGACCCGGCTTGGATGAGTACCTGCGTGTGACCTGATCTGGCTTGTCTGAGAATCCTGCTCTGTGGTGGGGGCTATTGGCTCAAGCTGTTGCAATACAGTTTGTCACCATTACTACGCCCGTGGGGGCTATTGGCTCAAGCTCTTGCAATACAGTTTGTCTCCGTTACTATGCCCGTGGGGGCTATTGGCTCAAGCTCTTGCAATACAGTTTGTCTCCGTTACTACGCCTGTGGGGGCTATTGGCTCAAGCTCTTGCAATACAGTTTGTCTCCATTATCACGCCCGTGGGGGCTATTGGCTCAAGCTCTTGCAATACAGTTGTCTCTGTTACTATGCCTGTGGGGGCTATTGGCTCAAACTACTCTGCAGTATTCTGGCCTCAGTTCCTGTTCTGCCTAAGCAGCTATCTATGCCTTATGGACTTAAGGTGTTGTATCATCTAACACCACTTGCTGCCGCATTACCACCTTGGGCGTGCCAAAGACCACAACAGAGACTGATTGATTACTTGTACTTAACCATTGAGTACCCTTACTATTCTGTTCCTGTCCTGTGACAGTATATGTAAAGTTCTCCCATCTGTATACTGGGCCTGTGAAGGCATCTGTAAGCATATATCTTGCTATTGTTCTGTGTTGCCTATAGAGGGCGATCTTTCTTATTTATTTTTTTATAAAACTGTGTTTTATTCTAACCTGCTGGTCTGAGTGTCTTGAAAAACCGTTACAGTATGAAAGGGCCATGACCTCAGACAGTAAAGGTGAAAGTAATACACAAAACATCCACTGGAGAATGGATGTTCATGAGCAGCGCTTAGACCAGTTGGCACTGGCCTTACAAAGTTTACTTGAGCGTATGGTACACCTTGACAAACCGAACCAAAATCCGGTGGTCTCCCCAGTTTCGACACCGGATAATCAGTCTGTAGCTCCTACTACACATACCAGAGGCCTAATGGCGGCGGCACCGTTACCGTTAAGATATGGTGGCGAACCTACTCTATGCAGGGGCTTTATTAATCAATTGGAGATATTTCTGGAACTGACGCCCCAGGCATTTCCTAACGACTGGAGTAAGGTCGGATTTATGATATCCTTACTGACGGGCAAAGCACTGGCATGGGCCAATCCTCTGTGGGAGAATGCCAAACCCTGCACTCAGAACTTTTGTGAGTTTGTAAGAAAGTTCCGCAGAGTGTTTGAGGTTCCTGGTAGAGCTGCCTCTTCTGCCAAAAGGTTAATGGAGATACAGCAGGGCGATCGTACCTGTACGGTTTGTTATGACTCTCAGACACAGAGTTAAGATAAAAACACAACTTTATTGAAAAGTTTAATGGGAACCCTTGTGGGTAGCATACACATATAACATTTAGCGACAATACATAGTAGCATGAGTAGTGGTACACAGAATATAAGACAGGCTCTACCGGCCTTGCCAATACCGGGTAAGGCAACCTTAGGTGGCACAAGATGGAAAAGGTTCTACTGGCCTTACCAATATACCGGGCAAGGCAACCCTTGACTAGTAACGGAGGAAAAGGAGGCTCTACCGGCCTTGCCAATATACCGGGCAAGGCAGCCTGGAGACTGGTACAACGAATAGTAATAGGCTCTACCGGCCCTGCCAATATACCGGGCAAGGCAGCCTTGAGACCAAGACAGCAAGTATTGAGACGCTACCGGCCCTACCAATACCGGGTAAGGCAACCTTAAGTTGGTACAATGTGGAATAGGTTCTACCGGCCTTACCAATATACCGGGCAAGGCAGCCTGGACTGCAAGTACTGGATAGCAGCAGCGGTGACCTCAGTGACTGGCTTAAGGTGTAATAGACCAGTCACATGAGATGGATGGACTGAGGCCCTCAGGATAGACAGGACGGTATAGGCACCCTATAATGCTGGATTGAACCAGTACCCGCTTACTGGAGTACACAATCTCTACCGGTGCTGAGAGATACGCAGCAAGGAACCGGTTATGTATGGAACGAACCAGTACCCGTGTACTGGAGAGGTAGAATCTCTGCCGGTGCTGTGTAGGACTGAACAGCAGCCAGTTATGCATGGAGCGAACCAGTACCCGCGTACTGGAGTGACAGAAACACTACCGGTGCTTGTCTAGGACTGAACAGCAACCAGTATGTATTGAGCGAATCAGTACCCGCGTACTGAAGTGACGGGACCTCTACTGGTGCGACAAGCAGCCGGCTGTAGATGGAGTGAACCAGTACCCATGTACTGGAGTAACCCAACCACCACCGGTGCTGTCTGGATGACACTGAGCAGCCGGTTATACAAGGAGCGAACCAGTACCCGCGTACTTGAGTGACAGAACCTCACCGGTGCAACAAGCAACCGGCTATAGATGAAGCGAACCAGTACCCGCGTACTGGAGTTACCCAACCACCACCGGTGCTAGCAGATGACAATGAGCAGCCGGTTATACATGGAGCAAACCAGTACCCGCGTACTGGAGTAACCTAGATCTCTACCGGTGCACCAGCAGCCGGTTGTATGTGGAGCGAACCAGTACCCTCGTACTGGAGAGTGAAACACAAGTGAATGAAAATGTCGCCAGGGCGACTGGAGGAGAGGGCACACTGCAGGCGATCCAGGAGCAGGAACACAGCCGTTGATGGACAGGAAACAGATCACTGGCAGTCAACTGGATCAGGAACGGCAGCAGGAAACAGCAGCAGGGACAGCAACCCCAACCAGATCAGGAACGGATGCTGGAACCAGGGAAGCTGGTGAACAGGAACTCAGGCGATCACAGACGAGCAGGAACAGAGGAATGGCCCAGGAAGCTCAGGAACCCAAAGCAGGTGCAAGCAGCATAGAGACAACATGAAAGGGCAACCAAAGGGTGCCCAAGCTCAGTCTAAATAGGCAATACAGGGCGGGCTGAAGGCAGGCAGCCAATGGAGAGCCCCCTACAGGTAACTGACAAGGAAAGGCAGCAATCACAGGCACCGTGATAGTACCTTGGGCGACTATGCTATTGGATTTCGGACCTTGGCAGCAGAGGTGGGGTGGAACAACGAGGCATTAGTGGCAGCTTTTGCTCAGGGTCTGTCCGATTCCATTAAAGATGAAATAGCTGCCAGAGATGTACCAGTGATCTGGATGAATACAATGACTATGTCAGCTTATTGACTACCGCATTCGTGAAAGACGGCTGGCTAAAAGGCGAGAGAATACAGAGACCTGTGGCCGATCCTAGAGACCCACCCTCGCCTCCCATTCCTCCTGAACGTTCACCCGAGGCTGGTGAACCAATGCAGCTGGGGTTCACCAGACTTACTATAGAAGAGTGGGCGCACCGTAAAAGGCAGGGCCTATGCTTATATTGTGGCAAAGCTGGGCACTTATTACGCACATGTCCGGTACGGCTGGGAAACGGACACACCTAGTGTACCTTGGGGGACAGGCCCTAGGTGGCGTGCAGCAGTCCCTAGACTCAAGTACACAGAAACCCACTATCCAGGTGGTATTCTCTTGGGCAGACCTGTCTGTGGTGGTTATGGCACTGGTAGACTCCGGTGCAGCTGGGTACTTCATGGACCAATCTTTTGCCGAGTTGCACAAAATTCCGTTAGTCAAAAGGGAGTCTCCCTTGGCTATTGAAGCCATTGATGGCAGACCTTTGGAACCTGCATTTATCACCATGGAAACGATTCCTATTACTATGTCTGTTGGGGCTCTCCACAAGGAGGAATTACGTTTTCAAATAATTCGATCTCCTCATCATGCAGTCATTCTGGTGTTTCCATGGCTACTATTACACAATCCCCAGTTTGACTGGCAGAGATGTGAGGTTAAATCATGGTCTGAATACTGTGCTAAAAACTGTTTATCACACCCTGTCAAGATTTTCTGTACCTCTCCCTCCATGCCAGCTGAATATTGAGAATTCAGTGACGTATTCAGCAAGGGGGAGGCTAGCGCACTGCCTCAGCACAGACCCTGTGATTGCGCTATTGATCTGTCCCCGGGTGTGGTGCCCCCGAGGGGTCGCACTTATCCATTGTCATGTGATGAGAACAAGGCTATGGAGGACTACATTGAGGACTCCTTCAAAAGAGGGATTATTAGTAAGTCTACTTCTCCGGCTTGTGCCGGTTTCTTCTTTGTGAAAAAGAAAAATGTCGAGCTTAGACCATGTATTGATTACCGGGTGTTGAATAAGCTGATGTCTAAGAATGCCTACCCCATTCCACTCATTACTGAATTATTTGACAGGTTAAAGGGCTCTTCCATCTTTACTAAATTTGCTCTACTGGCCGCATATAACCTGATCAGAATTAAGGCTGGAGATGAGTGGAAGACGGCATTTAATACCAGATCAGGGCATTATGAATATCTGGTGATGCCATTTGGCCTATGTAATGCACCTGCGATGTTTCAGGAATTCATTAATGACATCCTTCGTGACATGCTTCAGTCCTGTGTGGTGGTATATCTAGATGATATATTGATTCACTCTGCCAACCTTACCCAGCATATTAAGGATGTCTCTGAGGTTTTGCTTCTACTACGTAAAAATAAACTGTTCTGTAAACTAGAAAAATGCGAATTTCATAGGTCCCAATTACCATTCCTGGGGTTCGTAATTTCTAAAGATGGCATTGTTATGGACCAGGAAAAATTGGCAGCAGTCATACAGTGGCCTCGCCCCAAGGGGTTAAAAGCTATTCAGTGCTTTTTGGGCTTCGCCAACTATTATAGGAAATTTATCCAGAACTTTTCTACTATTGTGGAACCTTTGTCTGACTTGGCACATAAGTGCGCTACTCTCTCTCAATGGTCCGAGGCAGCTGAAAAGGCTTTTGAGACTCTGAAATCCGCCTTTGCTTCCGCTCCGGTGCTGTCCCACCCCAATCCCGCCCTGCCATTCACCTTGGAAGTCGATGCCTCTGAGGTTGGGGTTGGGGCAGTGCACTCCCAACGTCCTGTGAGAGGTGGTTCTCTGAGACCTTGTGGGTTCTTTTCAAAAAAACTCTCCAGCGCCCAAAGCCACTATGAGATTGGCGACAGGGAGCTCCTAGCTATTATCCTGGCACTTAAAGAATGGCGTCACCTATTGGAAGGTACCAGAAACCCAGTGTTAATCCTAACTGACCACAAGAATTTGACGTATCTCTCTGAAGCAAAAAGGCTGTCCTCACGACAAGCTAGGTGGACACTTTTTCTGTCTCGGTTAAATTTTGTAGTGTCCTATCTACCGGGCTCTAAGAATGTTAGGGAAGATGCTCTGTCCAGACAGTGTGCATCGGACATTGAGAGAGAGGAAGAACCAGTACTTTTTATTCAGCCAGATCGTAACCTGGCTACAGTATGTACTAGCATCACTTCACCAGTGGGGGAAGAGATATTGGCTTCTCAAGCAAGGGCTCCCCCAGAAACCCCAGATGGCAAGTGTTTTGTGGATGAGCCATTCCATACCCGTCTATTGGAGACATATCATTCTTCTAAGGCTGCTGGGCATATCGGGAGGGATCAGCTTATATGGTCTCTATCACAGTTATTTTGGTGGCCCTCCCTTAGAGACGATTTATCACAGTGCCTGTGATTATTCTGTCATTCTCATCTGTGGCAGACTGTGATTTGTTCACTTGGTTTGGCCCGCCCCTTGGTGACCTTTTTATACCTGACTCTTGCATCTGTCAGATGCCCTTTCGTGGTGTTTCTGAGCCAGACTTGCTGTTGCTGTGTTCCTGTATCCGGATTCCTGTGTACCGACTTTGGCCTGTCCTGACTACTCTCCAGTGTTCCTGATTGTGTATGACCCGGCTTGTCTGAGAATCCTCTACGTGCTACGACCCGGCCTGTCTGAGAATCTTCTACGTGCTACGACCCGGCTTGTCTGAGAAACCTCTACGTGCTACGACCCGGCTGACTGACTTCCTGCTTCAAGATCATCGCGGCCTGCTTGGGGTGTTGTCGCCGCCGCGACATTCTGAATCCTGCATTGCTGTGCAGATCGAGTGTGATCATTACCCTCCTGGGTAACCCATCCATCAGTGCAGAGTCCCTTGCTGATTTGCATAAGCTGTGCCTCTTGTACCAAGCCGCTACACGCTGCAGAGCTAAGCTACCATACCGAGCCTGGGAGATTCAAACGTACCTTTTAACCCTTGCACTGCCGCTGCTCTCTGACCGGACCTCCTTTCTAAGTACAGAACTGTCACCTATTAAGTCTACTGCTGCTGAGTTGGCTGCTACTTGGACGGCGACTCCCTGTTTCGTTAGCAGAGTAGTCTATCCTGTTAGGCCGGTTGGGCATCCTTGGCTCTTGGTCTCACGGTGAACAATGGAGGTGTCCGGTGCGGCTATTGGTGGCAAGGTTAGGCTCCAAGCTCTTGCTAGATCCGTAGGCAAACGCACGTGGGGGCTATTGGCTCGTGTTGTGCTCACATTGGTCTCCGGTTATACGCCCGTGGGGGCTAAAATGCCAGCTTCGCATCTCAGGCTAGTCTCGATTACGCCCATGGGGGCTACCTACTCTTGGACTTGCAGGCTCAGTGGTCTATTGACGAACGCCCGTGGTGGCTATTTTGGGTTACTGTGCTGCTATAACTCACATTGGTCACTGAACATCTACTACCCATCTTTATATGAACTCTGTGCTGTGCACATTTGCTCACTTGATCACTACACCACACGGGCATGCCAAACCCCACAGCTGAGACTGACAAATTGCTCTCATTTACTCATTAGGAGCCAGTTCCCTGTTTTCTGTTCCTATGTTTGGTGCCTTCTATCCATACTATTAAAGCTATGTGTACTGTGTAATAGCTTGCAATTGTTGCTATCAACTGTAGAGGGCGATCATCTGTATTCATTTTCTTTCAATAAAAGATTGTTTTATTTTACCTACTGGTCTGAGTGTCAAACAAACCGTTACACGATTGCTCCGCTTTTACTGCAGCCTGTGCCACCTGTGCTCGTGCCAAGACCCCCAGGCATCTCCCAGTGGGCCTACTCCAACCTGTGCCTAATGGTGAATGTCCATGGCCCCACATATTGATTGACTTCCTGGGAGAACTGCCAGTATCTAGGGGGTACACGTTTATCCTCATGGTGGTCGACAGGTTCTCTAAAATGGCTCATTTCATGCCCCTCTCTGGCCTCCCGTCAGCCCAGGAATTGGTGATAGTTTTCGCCAAAGAAGTGTTTCGCTTGCACTGGGTACCCAGAGTGGTGGTTTCTGACCGTGGGAGCCAGTTCGTGTTCAGATTTTGGAGGGCATTTTGTGCCCAGATGGGCATTCAATTGTCTTTTTCCTCCGCCTACCATCCCCAGACCATAGGGCCGCTGAACGTGCCAATCAGGGACTGGATCAGTTCCTGCGTTGCTTTGTAACCGATCATCATGACGATTGGGCCGACCTGTTGCTGTGGGCAGAGTTTGCCAGGAATTGTGCAGTTAATTCATCGTCCGGGAGCTCCCTGTTTCTCATTAATTACGGGTTCCAGCCGTGCCTGCTCCCGGATTCATTTCAGTCGCAACAAATTCCAGCTCTGGATGAGCATATTGAGCGGCTTCGCTCCACTTGGGCACAGGTTCAGAGGACCCTCAGTCAGTCATTTCAGCGACATCAGCGGCATGCCAATCATAGACGGCTGCCAGCGGTTTCCTTCCAGGTTGGGGATAGGGTATGGCTCTCCTCCAGAAATCTCAATCTGCAAGTGCCTTCCAATAAGTTGGCTCCCCGGTTCATTGGTCCGTTCAAAGTTATCCGCAGGGTGAATCCCGTCTTGTACCCATTGGAACTCCCAGCCTCTATACGCATACATAATGTGTTCCATGTATCTCTGTTGAAACCCTTTGGTACCACTCTGGTGGTTCCTGGGCCTGTGGACATTCAGGGCCAAGAGGAGTACAAAGTCCAGAGTATTATTGATTCTAGGAGATTTAGAGGGAAATTGCAATATTTGGTCCATTGGAAGGGCTATGGCCCGGAGGAACGTTCCTGGGTGGATCAGAAGGACCTCCATGCGCCTAGACTGCTGCGCAATTTCCACTCTAAATATCCCCAGAAACCGAGACCTCCTGCCGGGAGAGGGGGTCTTTGAGAGGGGGGTACTATCACGGTGCCCGTGATCTTTTCTGTCACTCTTGCTTGTGGTGCACTCCTATTGGCTAAGCCTGTTTGGCCCGCCCATTGTGACCTTTTTATGCCTGGCCTTTGGCACCTGTCAGGTGCCCTTTCGTGGTGTTCCTGAGCCAGTGTTGTTGTTGCTGTGTTCCAGTGTTCCTGATTCCTGTGTACCGATTTGGCCTGTTTTGACTACGCTCCTGTGTTCCTGCTCCGTGATCTGACCCAGCTTGGCTGACTTACCTGCTTGTGACCTGATCTGGCTTGTCTGAGAATCCTGCTCCGTGATCTGACCCGGCCCAGCTGACGTTCCTGCTTGTGACTTGATCCGGCTTGTCTGAGAACCCTGCTCCGTGATCTGACCCGGCCTGGCTGACTTCCTGCTCCGTGACCTGTACCGGCTTGCTACTGAATCTGCCATCGTTCCAGCTTCCTGCTGCTTGGTGTCGCCGAGGCGACATTCTGACTTCCGCTGTGCTTGTGTCAGGGCTGATCGTGATTGCCTCCATTAACACTTGCAGAGCCGTGTCTCCATTTGCTGAGCCTCCATTAACACTTGCAGAGCCGTGTCTCCATTGCTGAGTCTCCATTAACACTTGCAGAGCTGTGCTTCCATTTGCTGAGTCTCCCTTTACACTTGCAGAGTGGTGCCTACGTTGTTGAGCCTTCGGTTGTACTTGCAGAGCTGTGTGTCCGTTCCATGAGCTTCCATCAACATGTGCAGAGCTGTAGTCTCCATTATCGGAGCCTCCTTTAACACTTGCAGAGCCGTTGCTGATCATCTGCTACATCTGATGAGCCGGTCTCGTTTAGAGCCTTGTTTAGGCGGTGGCTCATCTTGTCACCTTGCAGTGTAGTCGGTCTCTGTTACCGCGCCCGCGGGAGGCGCTACTGGCTCTAGCTCGTTTAGTGTCAAATCTCCGTTACACGCCTGGTGGGGCTATTGGCTCAAGCTCTTGCAGTGCAGTTTGTCTCCGTTACTACGCCCGTGGGGGTTATTGGCTCAAGCTCTTGCAATACAGTTGTCTCCGTTATTGTGCCCGTGGGGGCTATTGGCTCAAGCTCTTGCAATACAGTTGTCTCCGTTACTACTCCCGTGGAGGCTATTGGCTCAAACTACTCTGCAGTATTCTGGCCTCAGTTCCTGTTCTGCCTAAGCAGCCATCTATGCCTTATGGACTTAAGGTGTTGTATCATCTAACACCACTTGCTGCCTCATTACCACCTTGGGCGTGCCAAACACCACAACAGAGACTGATTGATTACTTGTACTTAACCATTGAGTACCCTTACTATTCTGTGCCTGTCCTGTGACATTATATGTAAAGTTCTTCCATCTGTATACTGGGCCTATAGAGGGTGATATTTCCTATTTATTTTTTAATAAAACTGTGTTTTATTCTAACCTGCTGGTCTGAGTGTCTTGAAAAAACGTTACATCAACCCAGTGTTCTACAAATGTCCAGGTTGTGTAGGAGGATCCTCAAGACCCATGTGATGCAAGTGGGTAAGTAGAGAAAATTCTCTCTGAATTCAGAGTTGTCTACTGTGGGTGATGTGTAACGGAGGGCATCTCTTCCACATAACCAGCAGTTTGACAACCCTGTATGCTAATAGGGAACTTCTCCTCCCCTCCCCTTAAATCCCTAGGTTTTAGTGCATATGGCATTGTGTGTCTTCATCAAAAAGGTGAAGTGCTTTACACACATAGACAAAATCATATCGCCACAGCATCGACGTTTAGTGCATTTCACCCATTATGTCATATGAATATGTAAGTAGATAAATCTAAGAATAGTGAATTGGTGTATCAAGGTCGTGTTTGACATGTAGCTATCAGTACTCATGCTGGATAATGTACACATTCCAATGGTCTATTCTGATTACTAGCAGGGACAACTAGAGTTACAGATGATTAACCCCTTAACGACCGGGGAATCCGGACACAGACGCGACTTAACGACCACGGAACAATTTTTTTTTATTGCTCCGTTGTGTTCCAGACTCCCCGAACGGCGTGCAGCCGCGGGGGGAGCCCGGAACTCGATGACGGTCATAGTACGTCATCAGTCGTTAAGTCAAATCAACCCTTGACGTACTATGACCATCAAGGGTCGTTAAGGGGTTAAGGAAATCATATTTAGTGAAAAGACAGTTATTTTAACATGTAAAGAGACAGATATTAGTTGCATTACTTCTAACATGCCCCCCCTTTTTATTGTCTAAAATCAATAAATTGTGCTAACTCACTCACCTTTTGCATAATATTTAAACATTATCCAGGAATTGTCCCTGAGAGTCACTGTCCGAGAAGTCTCTTAACCCCTTAACGCCCTGTGATGTACCAGGACCATCACCATTTTTTCCCTTAATGACCGGTGACAGTCCTGGCACGTCTCAACTTTTTACTTACAGTTCTCCTGCGGAAACACTGTAAGTAATAACTGGGTCTGAAATTGAATGGCCCAAGACTGAAGCAGTCTCTCTCAGACCCCCATTCGGACCTCCGTTAGACATAATGAGTCATGTGTGCAGGCACGCTGACAGCTATCAAATCTGTCCTTATGAGAAGGTAACTTCCCTGGACTGCTGGTCATTAAGGGGTTAACAGACAGTTCATTCTATTAAGCATTTCATTATACTTTTTTCTATACTAATTCTTTTTTTAGTTATTGCAGCAAAATACCTTGATAAAATAAAGAATTAAGGAATTACCAAGAGTGAATTCTACTCATAATCCTGAAGACATTTTAAACCTCCCGTATCATAAAGACACAGAAATTCATTTAGTTACTTATAGCTCACTTTGCTTGTCTTGAAACATAACTTTGAAATCTTCATCTTCGTAAATTTACTCAGCCTGCTTCTCCAAAAGGAGGTCATTTATATGAGGTATATTGAATTGTAATGGAAGTATACCTACATCTCACTTAAACCCCCAAAGGACCGGCCGTGCACACATGCGGCGTTCACTTAAGGACCACGGAGCATTTTTTTTTAACCAATCTGATTCCGAACTCCCCGAACAGCATGCAGCCGCGCGGGGAGCCCGGAATTCCAAGACGTACATTTATGTCCTTGGTCCTTTAGGGACCTCAACCTCATGACGTACATGTATGTCATGGGTCATTAAGGGTTAAAATCTATAAAATGTGATCAAAGACTCGTGGAGGTATATTTCCTCAATACAAACTCTCAGAATTTGTCAATAAAAGAAAAATGATCAATTCCTGAACACATACCATCCCTTTCCCTACAGGAGTGATAACATTTTGGCTGTTTTTAGAATGTACACAGTCAGAGAGTAGAAATAGTCGTAAAATGTTGTGATAAATAATCTTATAACTAAAATGGAATCAAATGTGGTAATATCAAAACAATAAAGCAACAGTCCTTAATATGTAAAAGATTCCTAGCATAATCAGTGGAAGCAAGGTTTGATCTTTAACAGCTATTAGAAAGAATAACTAAAACATAAGTCATTTTACATAATTTCTAGTGTTGAGCGAGCATGCTCGGCCGATGCTCGGATCGGCTCGAGCATCGCTCTGCTCGGCACATGGCGGTACTCGTACGAGTACCGCATGTGCTCGCCCGCCATGTTCGGGTCTCCTCCCCGCACGTTTTGCGGCTGCTGCGCAGCCAATAAACGTGCAGGGATGCTCTGACATCAGTGTAATGCCAGCAGCCATGTTGGCTGCTGGCATTACACTGATTGGCTGGCCAGAACCCGTGGTCGGGTGCTGTATAGCACCTGACCAGCGAGTTCGGCTCAGTCTTAGCCAGGGAGAGCTGAGGATAGGAGGGAAAGTCAGTGTAGGGAGGAAAAAAAGCAAAATTGTGAAAAAAAAAGAACCAAAAGTCCTTTTTAGGACTACTGTGTGTGAGGGCAGCAGGTTATTTTGTGTGGGGGAAAAAAAAAAAAAAAAAAAAAAAAAAAACATATATTCTGTTTAGTGTGCAAAGTTGCAGATTAGAGCACATTCTGTTTAGTGTGCACAGTTGCAGATTAGAGCACATTCTGTTTAGTGTGCAAAGTTGCAGATTAGAGCACATTCTGTTTAGTGTGCAAAGTTGCAGATTAGAGCACATTCTGTTTAGTGTGCAAAGTTGCAGATTAGAGCACATTCTGTTTAGTCTTCAAACTAAAATATCAAAGTCACATATTCCATTCAGTGTGCGTCGCCGCAGTTTAGCAGCACATTCTGTGTACTGTGCAGAGTTGCAGAATAGGAAGAAAAACTGTTAAGTCTTCAAACTAAAATATCAAAGTCACATATTCCATTCAGTGTGCTTCGCCGCAGTTTAGCAGCACATTCTGTGTACTGTGCAGAGTTGCAGAATAGGAAGAAATACTGTTAAGTCTTCAAACTAAAATATCAAAGTCACATATTCCATTCAGTGTGCTTCGCCGCAGTTTAGCAGCACATTCTGTGTACTGTGCAAAGTTGCAGAATAGGAAGAAATACTGTTAAGTCTTCAAACTAAAATATCAAAGTCACATATTCCATTCATTATGCTTCGCCGCAGTATAGCAGCACATTCTGTGTACTGTGCAGAGTTGCAGAATAGGAAGAAATACTGTTAAGTCTTCAAACTAAAATATCAAAGTCAAATATTCCATTCAGTGTGCTTCGCCGCAGTTTAGCAGCACATTCTGTGTACTGTGCAGAGTTGCAGAATAGGAAGAAATACTGTTAAGTTTTCAAACTCAAATATTAAAGTCACATATTCCATTCTGTGTTCGTCACCGCAGTTTAGCAGCCTATTCTGTGTACTCTGCACAGTTGCAGAATAGGAAGAAATACTGTTAAGTTTTCAAACTCAAATATTAAAGTCACATATTCCATTCAGTGTGTGTCACCGCAGTTTAGCAGCCTATTCTGTGTACTCTGCACAGTTGCAGAATAGGAAGAAATACTGTTAAGTTTTCAAACTCAAATATTAAAGTCACATATTCCATTCTGTGTTCGTCACCGCAGTTTAGCAGCCTATTCTGTGTACTCTGCACAGTTGCAGAATAGGAAGAAATACTGTTAAGTTTTCAAACTCAAATATTAAAGTCACATATTCCATTCAGTGTGTGTCACCGCAGTTTAGCAGCCTATTCTGTGTACTCTGCACAGTTGCAGAATAGGAAGAAATACTGTTAAGTTTTCAAACTCAAATATTAAAGTCACATATTCCATTCTGTGTTCGTCACCGCAGTTTAGCAGCCTATTCTGTGTACTCTGCACAGTTGCAGAATAGGAAGAAATACTGTTAAGTTTTCAAACTCAAATATTAAAGTCACATATTCCATTCAGTGTGTGTCACCGCAGTTTAGCAGCCTATTCTGTGTACTCTGCACAGTTGCAGAATAGGAAGAAATACTGTTAAGTTTTCAAACTCAAATATTAAAGTCACATATTCCATTCAGTGTGTGTCACCACAGTTTAGCAGCCTATTCTGTGTACTCTGCACAGTTGCAGAATAGGAAGAAATACTGTTAAGTTTTCAAACTCAAATATTAAAGTCACATATTCCATTCTGTGTTCGTCACCACAGTTTAGCAGCCTATTCTGTGTACTCTGCACAGTTGCAGAATAGGAAGAAATACTGTTAAGTTTTCAAACTCAAATATTAAAGTCACATATTCCATTCAGTGTGTGTCACCGCAGTTTAGCAGCCTATTCTGTGTACTCTGCACAGTTGCAGAATAGGAAGAAATACTGTTAAGTTTTCAAACTCAAATATTAAAGTCACATATTCCATTCTGTGTTCGTCACCACAGTTTAGCAGCCTATTCTGTGTACTCTGCACAGTTGCAGAATAGGAAGAAATACTGTTAAGTTTTCAAACTCAAATATTAAAGTCACATATTCCATTCAGTGTGTGTCACCGCAGTTTAGCAGCCTATTCTGTGTACTCTGCACAGTTGCAGAATAGGAAGAAATACTGTTAAGTTTTCAAACTCAAATATTAAAGTCACATATTCCATTCTGTGTTCGTCACCGCAGTTTAGCAGCCTATTCTATGTACTCTGCACAGTTGCAGAATAGGAAGAAATACTGTTAAGTTTTCAAACTCAAATATTAAAGTCACATATTCCATTCAGTGTGTGTCACCACAGTTTAGCAGCCTATTCTGTGTACTCTGCACAGTTGCAGAATAGGAAGAAATACTGTTAAGTTTTCAAACTCAAATATTAAAGTCACATATTCCATTCTGTGTTCGTCACCGCAGTTTAGCAGCCTATTCTGTGTACTCTGCACAGTTGCAGAATAGGAAGAAATACTGTTAAGTATTCAAACTCAAATATTAAAGTCACATATTCCATTCAGTGTGTGTCACCGCAGTTTAGCAGCCTATTCTGTGTACTCTGCACAGTTGCAGAATAGGAAGAAATACTGTTAAGTTTTCAAACTCAAATATTAAAGTCACATATTCCATTCAGTGTGTGTCACCACAGTTTAGCAGCCTATTCTGTGTACTCTGCACAGTTGCAGAATAGGAAGAAATACTGTTAAGTTTTCAAACTCAAATATTAAAGTCACATATTCCATTCTGTGTTCGTCACCGCAGTTTAGCAGCCTATTCTGTGTACTCTGCACAGTTGCAGAATAGGAAGAAATACTGTTAAGTTTTCAAACTCAAATATTAAAGTCACATATTCCATTCAGTGTGTGTCACCGCAGTTTAGCAGCCTATTCTGTGTACTCTGCACAGTTGCAGAATAGGAAGAAATACTGTTAAGTTTTCAAACTCAAATATTAAAGTCACATATTCCATTCTGTGTTCGTCACCGCAATTTAGCAGCCTATTCTGTGTACTCTGCACAGTTGCAGAATAGGAAGAAATACTGTTAAGTTTTCAAACTCAAATATTAAAGTCACATATTCCATTCAGTGTGAGTCACCGCAGTTTAGCAGCCTATTCTGTGTACTCTGCACAGTTGCAGAATAGGAAGAAATACTGTTAAGTTTTCAAACTCAAATATTAAAGTCACATATACCATTCTGTGTTCGTCACCGCAGTTTAGCAGCCTATTCTGTGTACTCTGCACAGTTGCAGAATAGGAAGAAATACTGTTAAGTTTTCAAACTCAAATATTAAAGTCACATATTCCATTCAGTGTGTGTCACCGCAGTTTAGCAGCCTATTCTGTGTACTCTGCACAGTTGCAGAATAGGAAGAAATACTGTTAAGTTTTCAAACTCAAATATTAAAGTCACATATTCCATTCAGTGTGTGTCACCACAGTTTAGCAGCCTATTTTGTGTACTCTGCACAGTTGCAGAATAGGAAGAAATACTGTTAAGTTTTCAAACTCAAATATTAAAGTCACATATTCCATTCTGTGTTCGTCACCGCAGTTTAGCAGCCTATTCTGTGTACTCTGCACAGTTGCAGAATAGGAAGAAATACTGTTAAGTTTTCAAACTCAAATATTAAAGTCACATATTCCATTCAGTGTGTGTCACCGCAGTTTAGCAGCCTATTCTGTGTACTCTGCACAGTTGCAGAATAGGAAGAAATACTGTTAAGTTTTCAAACTCAAATATTAAAGTCACATATTCCATTCTGTGTTCGTCACCGCAGTTTAGCAGCCTATTCTGTGTACTCTGCACAGTTGCAGAATAGGAAGAAATACTGTTAAGTTTTCAAACTCAAATATTAAAGTCACATATTCCATTCAGTGTGTGTCACCGCAGTTTAGCAGCCTATTCTGTGTACTCTGCACAGTTGCAGAATAGGAAGA
Source organism: Rhinophrynus dorsalis (assembly GCA_037306005.1). Classification (NCBI taxonomy): domain Eukaryota; kingdom Metazoa; phylum Chordata; class Amphibia; order Anura; family Rhinophrynidae; genus Rhinophrynus; species Rhinophrynus dorsalis. The sequence continues at coordinate 105,286,476 of CM074720.1, forward strand.
AATACTGTTAAGTTTTCAAACTCAAATATTAAAGTCACATATTCCATTCTGTGTTCGTCACCGCAGTTTAGCAGCCTATTCTGTGTACTCTGCACAGTTGCAGAATAGGAAGAAATACTGTTAAGTATTCAAACTCAAATATTAAAGTCACATATTCCATTCAGTGTGTGTCACCGCAGTTTAGCAGCCTATTCTGTGTACTCTGCACAGTTGCAGAATAGGAAGAAATACTGTTAAGTTTTCAAACTCAAATATTAAAGTCACATATTCCATTCAGTGTGTGTCACCACAGTTTAGCAGCCTATTCTGTGTACTCTGCACAGTTGCAGAATAGGAAGAAATACTGTTAAGTTTTCAAACTCAAATATTAAAGTCACATATTCCATTCAGTGTGTGTCACCGCAGTTTAGCAGCCTATTCTGTGTACTCTGCACAGTTGCAGAATAGGAAGAAATACTGTTAAGTTTTCAAACTCAAATATTAAAGTCACATATTCCATTCTGTGTTCGTCACCGCAGTTTAGCAGCCTATTCTGTGTACTCTGCACAGTTGCAGAATAGGAAGAAATACTGTTAAGTTTTCAAACTCAAATATTAAAGTCACATATTCCATTCAGTGTGTGTCACCGCAGTTTAGCAGCCTATTCTGTGTACTCTGCACAGTTGCAGAATAGGAAGAAATACTGTTAAGTTTTCAAACTCAAATATTAAAGTCACATATTCCATTCAGTGTGTGTCACCACAGTTTAGCAGCCTATTCTGTGTACTCTGCACAGTTGCAGAATAGGAAGAAATACTGTTAAGTTTTCAAACTCAAATATTAAAGTCACATATTCCATTCAGTGTGTGTCACCACAGTTTAGCAGCCTATTCTGTGTACTCTGCACAGTTGCAGAATAGGAAGAAATACTGTTAAGTTTTCAAACTCAAATATTAAAGTCACATATTCCATTCTGTGTTCGTCACCGCAGTTTAGCAGCCTATTCTGTGTACTCTGCACAGTTGCAGAATAGGAAGAAATACTGTTAAGTTTTCAAACTCAAATATTAAAGTCACATATTCCATTCAGTGTGTGTCACCACAGTTTAGCAGCCTATTCTGTGTACTCTGCACAGTTGCAGAATAGGAAGAAATACTGTTAAGTTTTCAAACTCAAATATTAAAGTCACATATTCCATTCTGTGTTCGTCACCGCAGTTTAGCAGCCTATTCTGTGTACTCTGCACAGTTGCAGAATAGGAAGAAATACTGTTAAGTTTTCAAACTCAAATATTAAAGTCACATATTCCATTCAGTGCGTGTCACCGCAGTTTAGCAGCCTATTCTGTGTACTCTGCACAGTTGCAGAATAGGAAGAAATACTGTTAAGTTTTCAAACTCAAATATTAAAGTCACATATTCCATTCTGTGTTCGTCACCGCAGTTTAGCAGCCTATTCTGTGTACTCTGCACAGTTGCAGAATAGGAAGAAATACTGTTAAGTATTCAAACTCAAATATTAAAGTCACATATTCCATTCAGTGTGTGTCACTGCAGTTTAGCAGCCTATTCTGTGTACTCTGCACAGTTGCAGAATAGGAAGAAATACTGTTAAGTTTTCAAACTCAAATATTAAAGTCACATATTCCATTCAGTGTGTGTCACCGCAGTTTAGCAGCCTATTCTGTGTACTCTGCACAGTTGCAGAATAGGAAGAAATACTGTTAAGTTTTCAAACTCAAATATTAAAGTCACATATTCCATTCTGTGTTCGTCACCGCAGTTTAGCAGCCTATTCTGTGTACTCTGCACAGTTGCAGAATAGGAAGAAATACTGTTAAGTTTTCAAACTCAAATATTAAAGTCACATATTCCATTCAGTGTGTGTCACCGCAGTTTAGCAGCCTATTCTGTGTACTCTGCACAGTTGCAGAATAGGAAGAAATACTGTTAAGTATTCAAACTCAAATATTAAAGTCACATATTCCATTCAGTGTGTGTCACCGCAGTTTAGCAGCCTATTCTGTGTACTCTGCACAGTTGCAGAATAGGAAGAAATACTGTTAAGTTTTCAAACTCAAATATTAAAGTCACATATTCCATTCAGTGTGTGTCACCGCAGTTTAGCAGCCTATTCTGTGTACTCTGCACAGTTGCAGAATAGGAAGAAATACTGTTAAGTTTTCAAACTCAAATATTAAAGTCACATATTCCATTCTGTGTTCGTCACCGCAGTTTAGCAGCCTATTCTGTGTACTCTGCACAGTTGCAGAATAGGAAGAAATACTGTTAAGTTTTCAAACTCAAATATTAAAGTCACATATTCCATTCAGTGTGTGTCACCGCAGTTTAGCAGCCTATTCTGTGTACTCTGCACAGTTGCAGAATAGGAAGAAATACTGTTAAGTTTTCAAACTCAAATATTAAAGTCACATATACCATTCTGTGTTCGTCACCGCAGTTTAGCAGCCTATTCTGTGTACTCTGCACAGTTGCAGAATAGGAAGAAATACTGTTAAGTTTTCAAACTCAAATATTAAAGTCACATATTCCATTCAGTGTGTGTCACCACAGTTTAGCAGCCTATTCTGTGTACTCTGCACAGTTGCAGAATAGGAAGAAATACTGTTAAGTTTTCAAACTCAAATATTAAAGTCACATATTCCATTCTGTGTTCGTCACCGCAGTTTAGCAGCCTATTCTGTGTACTCTGCACAGTTGCAGAATAGGAAGAAATACTGTTAAGTTTTCAAACTCAAATATTAAAGTCACATATTCCATTCAGTGTGTGTCACCGCAGTTTAGCAGCCTATTCTGTGTACTCTGCACAGTTGCAGAATAGGAAGAAATACTGTTAAGTTTTCAAACTCAAATATTAAAGTCACATATTCCATTCTGTGTTCGTCACCGCAGTTTAGCAGCTATTCTGTGTACTCTGCACAGTTGCAGAATAGAAGAAATACTGTTAAGTTTTCAAACTCAAATATTAAAGTCACATATTCCATTCAGTGTGTGTCACCGCAGTTTAGCAGCCTATTCTGTGTACTCTGCACAGTTGCAGAATAGGAAGAAATACTGTTAAGTTTTCAAACTCAAATATTAAAGTCACATATTCCATTCTGTGTTCGTCACCGCAGTTTAGCAGCCTATTCTGTGTACTCTGCACAGTTGCAGAATAGGAAGAAATACTGTTAAGTATTCAAACTCAAATATTAAAGTCACATATTCCATTCAGTTGTGTCACCGCAGTTTAGCAGCCTATTCTGTGTACTCTGCACAGTTGCAGAATAGGAAGAAATACTGTTAAGTTTTCAAACTCAAATATTAAAGTCACATATTCCATTCAGTGTGTGTCACCACAGTTTAGCAGCCTATTCTGTGTACTCTGCACAGTTGCAGAATAGGAAGAAATTACTGTTAAGTTTTCAAACTCAAATATTAAAGTCACATATTCCATTCTGTGTTCGTCACCGCAGTTTAGCAGCCTATTCTGTGTACTCTGCACAGTTGCAGAATAGGAAGAAATACTGTTAAGTTTTCAAACTCAAATATTAAAGTCACATATTCCATTCAGTGTGTGTCACCGCAGTTTAGCAGCTATTCTGTGTACTCTGCACAGTTGCAGAATAGGAAGAAATACTGTTAAGTTTTCAAACTCAAATATTAAAGTCACATATTCCATTCTGTGTTCGTCACCGCAGTTTAGCAGCCTATTCTGTGTACTCTGCACAGTTGCAGAATAGGAAGAAATACTGTTAAGTATTCAAACTCAAATATTAAAGTCACATATTCCATTCAGTGTGTGTCACTGCAGTTTAGCAGCCTATTCTGTGTACTCTGCACAGTTGCAGAATAGGAAGAAATACTGTTAAGTTTTCAAACTCAAATATTAAAGTCACATATTCCATTCAGTGTGTGTCACCGCAGTTTAGCAGCCTATTCTGTGTACTCTGCACAGTTGCAGAATAGGAAGAAATACTGTTAAGTTTTCAAACTCAAATATTAAAGTCACATATTCCATTCTGTGTTCGTCACCGCAGTTTAGCAGCCTATTCTGTGTACTCTGCACAGTTGCAGAATAGGAAGAAATACTGTTAAGTTTTCAAACTCAAATATTAAAGTCACATATTCCATTCAGTGTGTGTCACCGCAGTTTAGCAGCCTATTCTGTGTACTCTGCACAGTTGCAGAATAGGAAGAAATACTGTTAAGTTTTCAAACTCAAATATTAAAGTCACATATTCCATTCTGTGTTCGTCACCGCAGTTTAGCAGCCTATTCTGTGTACTCTGCACAGTTGCAGAATAGGAAGAAATACTGTTAAGTTTTCAAACTCAAATATTAAAGTCACATATTCCATTCAGTGTGTGTCACCGCAGTTTAGCAGCCTATTCTGTGTACTCTGCACAGTTGCAGAATAGGAAGAAATACTGTTAAGTTTTCAAACTCAATATTAAAGTCACATATTCCATTCAGTGTGTGTCACCACAGTTTAGCAGCCTATTCTGTGTACTCTGCACAGTTGCAGAATAGGAAGAAATACTGTTAAGTTTTCAAACTCAAATATTAAAGTCACATATTCCATTCTGTGTTTGTCACCGCAGTTTAGCAGCCTATTCTGTGTACTCTGCACAGTTGCAGAATAGGAAGAAATACTGTTAAGTTTTCAAACTCAAATATTAAAGTCACATATTCCATTCAGTGTGTGTCACCGCAGTTTAGCAGCTATTCTGTGTACTCTGCACAGTTGCAGAATAGGAAGAAATACTGTTAAGTTTTTCAAACTCAAATATTAAAGTCACATATTCCATTCTGTGTTCGTCACCAGCAGTTTAGCAGCCTATTCTGTGTACTCTGCACAGTTGCAGAATAGGAAGAAATACTGTTAAGTTTTCAAACTCAAATATTAAAGTCACATATTCCATTCAGTGTGTGTCACCACAGTTTAGCAGCCTATTCTGTGTACTCTGCACAGTTGCAGAATAGGAAGAAATACTGTTAAGTTTTCAAACTCAAATATTAAAGTCACATATTCCATTCTGTGTTCGTCACCGCAGTTTAGCAGCCTATTCTGTGTACTCTGCACAGTTTGCAGAATAGGAAGAAATACTGTTAAGTTTTCAAACTCAAATATTAAAGTCACATATTCCATTCGTGTGTGTCACCGCAGTTTAGCAGCCTATTCTGTGTACTCTGCACAGTTGCAGAATAGGAAGAAATACTGTTAAGTTTTCAAACTCAAATATTAAAGTCACATATTCCATTCTGTGTGTGTCACCAGCAGTTTAGCAGCCTATTCTGTGTACTCTGCACAGTTGCAGAATAGGAAGAAATACTGTTAAGTTTTCAAACTCAAATATTAAAGTCACATATTCCATTCTGTGTTCGTCACCAGCAGTTTAGCAGCCTATTCTGTGTACTCTGCACAGTTGCAGAATAGGAAGAAATACTGTTAAGTTTTCAAACTCAAATATTAAAGTCACATATTCCATTCAGTGTGTGTCACCGCAGTTTAGCAGCCTATTCTGTGTACTCTGCACAGTTGCAGAATAGGAAGAAATACTGTTAAGTTTTCAAACTCAAATATTAAAGTCACATATTCCATTCTGTGTTCGTCACCGCAGTTTAGCAGCCTATTCTGTGTACTCTGCACAGTTGCAGAATAGGAAGAAAATACTGTTAAGTATTCAAACTCAATATTAAAGTCACATATTCCATTCGTGTGTGTCACCGCAGTTTAGCAGCCTATTCTGTGTACTCTGCACAGTTGCAGAATAGGAAGA